>CAIGRB010042771.1:55642-93581 GCA_903798255.1 Fraxinus quadrangulata
TGTTGTGGGTTGGAGCTTTTAGACTAGTTGGAAGAGATTGATAGTGTGAAATTGAGACTGGAAATCACCGATTCGAAGATTTTGGAGCGAGTTTCCGCAATAGTATTGAAGTTTCTTCTCGAGCTCATCAGCAATACAATCAAACTTTGTTAATTTTCTACTCCAATTGGCTTCTAAATTTCATTAAAAACTCAGTTCCATTATTCCATATACAAATAATTGAAGAATTTGGAGAAGTCTATTACCATTGATGGTAGAAATCTCCCATGAAAGTAATCCTAGAATTCAAAAGATTCACTGAAAATTAATCAAGAACACATTAGAATCCAACATTCCAATTTAATTCCGATCATATAACTAACTTTTCACATTACAAATGCCCACAAAGATTCGAGTCAACCAATTTAAACAATTTCTTTTGTAGTTCAAGGTAGATGGATTAAATTTCATGGTGCTTGTGATGCTTCAGGAAAACTCTATAGCCGAAGTTGGAAGTCGGGGCACGTTGCAGCTATCTCGACAGTAGTTGCTAGAGGCTAAATCAATATTTTATGAACGGATTACCTAGTCAAGCCTTTTGAAGATAAGTCTGAATAGAGCATTTAATTGAACATTTGCCGGTTCACTTTTTAAGGAGCCAAGTTCTATTGCATCCCTATTAGCCTATTGTTGACCTCTAAATGATGATCTACAAATTCATCTCACCTAACTAGGGCTTTCACATCCTAAACTCGGTATTCTGCTACTCAATAGGGAGCAAGAAAAGAAATGAATATTTGAAAATAAGTTATTTCAAATTCAACTTAACATTTTTATCCCAAGCATGCTCATTTATATTTCTCTATTCAAGCTTTGGGAGTAAATGGATCTTTTTAGTTAGTGAAGCATGGTGGTCATTGGTTGATTAATTTCTAACTAATTCTATCATCTATTCACATTTTATTTACCCGCTTGCGTATCATTTTCTCATTGGTTATAAAGTCATGCTTTATACCTCTATTCATGTGTGCTTTGATAACGGTTTTTTACCAATGTAGAATGATTTAATGACAATTTTTCTTCACTTTTGGTTGCTGGTTCTCACACTTATGAATGTTCACTTCTGGTTCCTAAGGTTAGCATATGTTTTAATCATCTTAAAATGGTTCACATAATAGGCATATGAGTTCACTAATATTCTTTTACAAGTTTTTTGTTATTCAGTAAATAGTCCCCAAAGTTCAGATCTAATCATTATGTTTAGATCTAGGACTTCTCCGAGTTACGCGATTTTATTTTAGCTCAAAATGTTTTGATTATTTCTAAATTTTTTGAACATTCCATTTATTGCCATAATCGGGCCTTTTTATTCATTTTCACTGATTTTGAATGAAATTTGATTATCTAACAAATAGTCCCCGAAGTTCGAGCTTATTAATTTATACTTAAGCTGGGAACTTGTTCTCTTAAAAGCAATGACTTAAATAAAAATCTTGAAGGACATTTCTCCTCATTTGATGCGGTTGACGTGTGACACGATGACGGGATGTACTATGATCGAAGTACTTTTTGTGTTTATTAATGGAATCATTTCTAGGTATGTGGCATGCGCTTAATTAATGTGCATGTTGGACATGCATGATTTCTGTTGATTGATTTGAGAAAACCTCAATATCTTATTCCTTCATCAATGGGTTATATATATATATATATATAACACATTAGCCTTTAAATAGGCAGCTACTGAGTTGCCTCTTTTCTCCTTTCATTTCAATTTTTTTAAAATTTTTTTATACGGGTCACACTGGCCGGCTCGACTCGGCCTGATTTTCGGGTCGAGTCATATGCAATCCAAATTGACGAGTCAAATAGACATCCTCAATAAAATTGGATGATTAAGNTGGAGCATAGATATCAATCATGCCCAACTTGTTACAAATATACTTTACTCGATTCCAAGCTAAGGCTTTAGTGAACACATCGGCTAATTGATCCCTTGTCCTGACATGCTTAGTCGAAATCAACCCTTGCTGTAATTTTTCACGAACAAAATGACAGATGCCTCTATGTGCTTTGTTCTCTCATAAAATATCGGATTAGTGGCAATGTGAATAGATGCTTGATTATCACACCACAAGTTCATGGAGTGGGACTTATCGATGCCAATCTCCCCAAGTAAGTGATATAGCCATAAAGTTCACAAGTTACCTATGTCATAGCTCGATATTCAAATTTTGCACTTGATTTTGCACTTGATCGAGCAAAAATACTTTGTTTCTTATATTCAAATTTTGCACTTGATCGAGCAAAAATACTTTGTTTCTTACTCTTCCAAGAGACTAAATTACCTCCAACAAAAACACAATACCCCTATAGCAGAGAACCTATCTACAGGAGAACATGCCCAGTCAGCTTCTGAAAAATCATCAACTCTACAATGACCATGGTCTTTATAAAGAATCCCATACCCTGGAGCTCCTTTAAGATATTTTAATACATGAATTACAGCATCCCAATTCGAAGTTCTAGGAGATGACATAAATTGACTAACAACACTTACTAGAAATGCGATGTCTGGAGGAATAATTGTAAGATAGTTCAATTTTTTGACCACTCTCCTATATTTATCCGCACCAACAAACACGTCTCCATCTTCAACCTCAATTTTCACATTTGGTATCATGGGGGCATCACCAGGTTGTGCTCTAGTTAAACATGTCTAATCTAATAGGTCTAGATATTTCCTTTGAGACAGAAATATTCCTTTACCACTTCGAGAGACCTCTATCCCTAAGAAATATTTCAAAGGACCTAACTTATTTGTCTGAAACCTTATGTCTACGAAAGCCTTTAGCATACTCATGCTATCACTACCAGTAATCACAATATCATCAACATATATCACTAACAAAATGCACCCAACTGTAGACTGTTTGAAGAATACTGAGTGATCATATGCACTTCTTTGCCAGCCAAATTCAATCACAACCTCATTAAATCTCCCAAACTAGGCACGTGGTGATTGTTTTAGACCATACAATGAATGTTGTAGTTTGCATACCTTCATTGACTCCCCCTGAGCAATAAACCCTAGTGGTTGCTCCATGTAAACTTCTTCTTGCAAATCACCATGGAAGAATATATTTTTAACATCCAGTTGGTAAAGCTACCAATATTAGGTAACAGCGAGAGAGATAAATAACCAAACAGAAGCTAGCTTAGCAATTGGAGAAAAAGTCTCAGAGTAATCCACACCATAAGTTTGAGCTTACCCTTTAGCAACCAAACGAGCCTTCAATCAAGCAACAGATCCAACGGGGTTCATCTTAAAAGTAAACACCAATTTACATCTGATTGCCTTTTTATTGAGGGGTAAATGAACCAAATCCCAAGTATGATTATGCTCCAGGGCCATCATTTCTTCTTGCATGGCCGCTCGCCAGCCACTATGGGGCAAAGCCTTAGTAACAGATTTTTGTATTGACAGATGCTCTAAGGAAGCAATGAAGAACCTGGAAGACTGGACAATGAATGGTAAGAAATAAAAGAAGAGATTGGATAAGTACAAGACCTTTTACCTTTTCGAATGACAATAGGAAGATCAAGACTAGGATCAAGATGGGGTGATAAATCCTGAGGCGGAACAATAGGTAGAGACGATAAGTCATGGTTTGTAGTAGATGTCGTCGGAGATTGCTGCACACGACGAGTGTAAACATTTCGAATAAAAGGACGAGAAGATACGAATAACACAGGGGTAGTCACAGTGTAAACGAGAAAATCATCCTCTGACTCAAAAAAAGAATTAGAAGATACAGAAGTACTGGAAAAGGGTATGGACTCGAAGAAGGTGACATCAGCAAACACTATGTATCGTCCTAAAGAAGAAGAGAAACATCGATAACCTTTCTGAAGTCGAGAATAACCCAAAAATATACACTTAAGGGATCTAAGGTCAAGCTTGGATACCTGAGGTCTCATATCCTAGACAAATTAAGTATATCCAAATACTCTAGGAACAAGAGAGAATAAAGTCTGAGAGGGAAATAGAATGGAATAAGGGATTTTACCATCTAAGGCAGAAGAAGGCATACGATTGATTAAGTAACATGTAGTAGAGACTGGATCTGCCCAAAATTCTTTTGAAACTCTCATACAAAAAAGAAGAGCTCGTACACTTTCTAATAAATGACGATTCTTTCTTTCTGCGACTCCATTTTGTTGTGGAGTAACGATGCATAAAGATTGATGAAGAACACCATTTGAGATATAAATGAAGTAAATGTGGATGAGAAATATTCCTTGGCATTATCACTTCTTAAGATACGTACAAATTTATCAAATTGAGTAATCTCAGCATAAAATGTGCAAAAAATTGAAAATAGTTCTGAGCGATTTTTCATAAGATATAATCAAGTAACTCGAGAATAATCATCCACAAAGGTAACAAAATAGCTAAAACCGGTCTTTGATAAAATAAGACAAGGACCCCAAATATCAGAATGTATTAAATCAAAAGAGGACGCAGCCTTTTTATTCATTCAAGATAGATATGGTACCATGTGGTGCTTTGTGAATTGACACGACTCACAATCTAATTGAGACACTTGACTTAGACTAGGACATAATTTCTTCAAAATAAGGAGAAAAGGATGATCGAAGCGATAATGAAGCTGCAGAAGAGAAGAGGTACTCATGCATGCAATCGATCATTGCACCTGTGTGGGAGAAGAGTCAAGCACATACAAGACATTGAATTCACGCCCTCCACCAATAATCTACTTCATCCAAAGATCCTGAAAAATGCAGTGATTAGGATAGAAATGGATACTACAATTAAAGAATTTAGTAATTTGACTCACAGATAAAAGATTAAAATGAAACTGCGTAAACATAAGACAGAAGATAATGGTAAAGAGTTTGTTGAATGTGCTGTCCCACATCTAACTACATGAGTTGAAGAACCATTAGCTAAGGTGACACATGGTAAATTAGAAGAAGACTGAAATGATGAAAGTACATTTATCTTTTTAGTCATATGATCTGTGGCACCAAAATCAATAACCCAATTGCAGGACGAGGTAGAAAGATACGCTACAGAATTACCGTGTTGGCTAAAGTGGAAGTGGAAAGTGTAACAGGCTGTTGAGGAGTGGGTTGTTGAGAAGCATAAAATTTTGTAAGGTAAGCATATTCATGTGCTGGAATCGTAATTTGATGTTGAGATGTAAGCATAGTAGATGTAGGTAGAAGACCGTCCTGAGTAGCAATACATGGCAAATTTCCTCATAGGAGTTTGACTGGTGTACTTTGCTGGTTTGCCATAATATTTCAACAGTTCAGTTTTACATGTCCTTGCTCTCCACAATAATATCAACCACGAGAACTACCACTAGAGATTCTATCTCAACTACTTCCCTTCCTCCTTGAATACTATAATTGCTATTGATCTTTGAATTTGAGCTAACAAGAGCTACCGTCTCATTTGGTACTATACCCTGCTCCTTGTCATTTCCCTTGCATACCCAAAGGAGATGAGCATATATATCACTCAACGAAGGTAGTACTTCACTAGTAAGTAACTGAGTATGAGCCACCTCATATTCAGGACCCAAACCTAAAAGAAAACACTGGACCACAATTTGTTCTTCTTGTTCACGGTCTTCACATCACTAGTAATAGGAAACATGGCCCGCTTTTCTTCAAATGCTTGTTTTACTTCAGTATAATATTGAAACAAATTTCACCCCTTCTGTTCGGCTCAATAAACCTTTAACATCAGTTCATGAACAAGCGATACATCATGTTTACTTGCATATAAAAATTCTACACAATTCTTTAACAATATCACAATGATTAATGACATCGTCAACTATCAGGTCAAGAGTTCATCAACTTTAATTAGCCATTTCTTTCGAATCCTAGGATTAGTATCAGATTGTGGAGGTGGGTCATCGGTCAAGTGATCGCCCAAATCTACACTCGACACATATCTACGAACAATTCTCTTCCATTGAGCATAATTCCTACTACCCGTTAATTTTCTATCTGTGATTTTGGAGGATGGGATTACTGTGATTTCATTCACCATTTTCTTGTCACTTTCATCCATGATTAACAAATAACCAAAAAAGACACAAAATAAAGCAGCCCAAATAAACACCAAGGTAGCCCAATAATAATTGAAGTCCAAGCCCAAAAAAATAGGTCAACCAAAAAAAAATTAAAAAACTGACCCACTGGAATAAAGGCCTAAATGGATGAAAGTCCAATTGACCCACTGGAATAAGGCCCAACTTGACAAACTCCCAGATGGACAGCCAAACTCAATCAGTTGCTTCGATTGAATCACCTACTGAAGGAGAAAACCGACATGATGGAGCCAAATAGCCTCTCACACGGACTTTCCTCACTGACCGCCACACACTCCGGCAGCGAAAGGTACTGACGGTCACACCGAAGCAGACCAAACTACTCTAACTAGAAAGAACCCAAGTTAGGATTACACGGTGGCCCTGGATGCTCGTTCCAGAGTAGTTTCCACCACCATCGAAGCCTCTTCTGATCTTCACCTGCCACTAAGTGACCTAGGTACGTGTCGGTTTATCAAAAGATTACCAACCAAAACCTTTGACAATCCCACAAATTTTTTCCCATAAATTCAAACCCTAATTTAGATAATTAGGCTCTAATACCATGTTGATTGATTTGGGAAAACGTCAATATCTTATTCCTTCATCAACGGGTTACATATATAAATAGAGAATATTTCTCAAAAGGAAATAATCATTTCTAACAAGGAAATAATTCTAGACTTATACACTTACCATAAACATTAACGCACACAGTTCATAACAATTTCATCCATTCATTTGAAATGTTTTTTGGGTGCCTCTTTGTATTCTAAGACCTAAATTTTGTAATCCCTTTCAACGATTAAGATTATTACTAACATGATCTAACGGTCCATTTATTTCATGAGAACCTATAAATATGACATTCCTATCCTTGATATTACTCCTTGATTCCTCAAATTTCCTTCTTTTTAGCTTGTCTTCTCCAATTGCTGTGTTTCATATTTTTAAGGCATTTCCAGGGACTTTCTCTCACATTTCTTCTTGCGAAATTTTCCAAAAAAAAAAAATCTTAGGAACATATTTCGTATCTTTCCTCATTATTTATTAGTTATTATATCCGGTACTTTTTATTTAGAGTTTTTTGAGAGATTATTCTACAAGATATCTTCCCAAAGTGATTATCAAAATATGTCTAATGGTACTGAGGCCATAAGCTCTAGATTTAAGGTTGATGAAGCATAATCATCATCTTTCTCTGTCGAAGTGCTACATATTAGTGTTATGCATAGGACCACAGTTACCCATACCGGCACTTGCATTCTAGGGTTGAGTCGAGCAAACCTTCAAATAAGCCTAATAGCCCTAGCGAAAGTGACAAGGACGTTGTTTATGAAGCCTCGTAAATATCTTTTAATATTACTGAAAGGGATTTAGATTAAATTAGGGATAAGTTTAACATTCTCGATGATAATGAGTTGGTATGCCTTGGCTAATTTAAGACTACAGAACACCCTCCCTATAATTTTAGAGTTTTTTTGTCCTTTTTCCTTGAGGTTCTTGACTCCTTCAATATTTCTCCCACTAAACTTACTTCGAATAGGTGGGCTTATATGGTTGGGTCCTTCCTTTATGGGGTTTTGCGGGATTATAGGGAAAACTCTCATCGGATATTTTTCGGTCAATATATCATCCCATAAAGGCGGGTAATAAGACGAACCCTCAAAAGGGATTTTATAATCTCTCTCATCATTCTCCCAAATCATATCCAAAATTTGTAATTACTTCCAACAAGGTGTATAACTGGAAAGAGAGTTTTTGTTTGCTCGAGGCAACTGGGATTTTCAGCCAAATATCGTAATCCATCGGTTGTCATGCCTCGATATGAAAGAGAATATAGTGAGTATTATGTTCATACTTATTTTTATCTAATTATACTTTATATTACCTTGTTCTTCCCTTATAGGCAAACAACAAGGTCCCCTCAGAGATTAGGCACTTGCTGATCTTCGCGCTCTTATAGCCCCAATCCTTAACATAAACTCAGATGTTTGTGAAATGGAGAGATTGCTTCATCCTTCTAATTTTTTATTTCTATAACATTGGGATACAAACTACAATGGGTGACTATACGCGTTAAAAATAGCACCTTTTTTTCTCTTCAGAGTTTTTTATAATCTACAACTTTATTTTGTCATGCGGATTGATTTTAATGCAAACCCTGCTGCAAGTTCCTCTACAAAGCACCAAAGAAAACTTCTTTGGCATCCCTCCCCCCTAAAGAAGTTTTTGGGTCGGCATCTGGGGGATCCATGGATCTAAGTATATGCCTCTACAAGGGGCCAAATGGTCCGAAGGACATTCTAAGAAAAATTTACCCTCGCAAGAGCTTGGTCATAAACTGATGTTGCCCCTATTAATGCCCTTCCTCCTCAAGGGTCTTTGCCATTGGAACCAACTCATCCAATCCCTATGTCGATTCATTCTAGAAATACAACCAAAGGGGAAAAATGACAAGACCTAATCAACTTTCAGATTATAAAAGGTCTTATTAAACTAAGGAGTTTTTTCCAGATTAAAAGTTTTGATTCAGTCCATTCTTTGATGAGGAATTATATTTTGGAGTTCTTTCTATTTTACCTGCCTTTGTTTCTCTGGAAGAAAGATCTATTTTTACATATTTTAATAAATCTTGGGAAAAACTTGCAGTTGGTCTTACTCCAACGCTACAAGGAAAGATGATTAATATGCAAGCTTTTGTACTTCATCATGTTCAGTAGTCAAATTATGAGGTTCTTGTTCTGCAAGCTAACAATTTGGATAAGAAAGTGCAATCCCCATAGAAGAAGTGTAGTGTGCTTCAGAAGAAAGTGGAGGAGGCTGAGAAGGAAAAGGCGAAATACAAGGAGTTAGCCAATGTTGATGAAGTTTATGCTACTCAGGAGGCTACCCTAATGGTTAATATTATGAGGACGTTCAGTTGAAGAAAGTCGAGTAACACATTACTTCACAATCGAGTGGAAAGTAGTGAAACAAAACTTGCTATTGTAGAGTCTAGCCTTGCCGAGGATGCGATACAAGAGAGGGTAATAAAGTACTTGACATTATCAGGGATTTTTATCCTCAGAGAAATATGGATTTTTTAGAGGCTTGTGAAGAGAATGTCAAAAACATCTCATCTATCTAGGCCTCTCTTTTGATCTTTAAAGCCTTTCACTTCTAGTCGAGCCTCCTCGGCTCACAAACCTCCTAGTTACTGCCTCATCAACTGAAACTGACCCTGTTATTGAACCACCTCTGGCCACTGATGAAGTTTGTCCTCCTCTCTCTGAAGTTAATTTAGTTACCGAGTGTGCCTCACAAGTTAGCCAGGAAGATTTAGCTTTCAAAAATCTCCAACAACTTGTTAATTAGGAGAAGTAGTTCCATTCTCCTTTGTCTATTTTGTAATCTTCCTTTCTTTTAACTGCTTTTGTAATGAAACTTTTGGCCGTTTTACATAGAATCGTTCATTGGTTTATTATTTTTATTGCTTGCTTTTCTATTTACTTAAGCTTGCATTTTTAGTCTTCATCAATATCTAGAGCACTTTGATAAGAAGTATGACTTTTACCCATATAAATACTTGGCAATTTCTTGCAACAACAGCAAATGATACTCATCATGGCGAATGGAATCTCACTTTCTGCAAGATTTTTGATTTTAGTAGACACAGACTTGCAATCAATCAGAATTTCCTCATCGGCATAAAGGAACTTGCCTTTGTTAGAATTTTCGACCTTAAGACAGACTCGCCATCAACTAAAATTTTATCATAGGTGGAAAGAGACCGGCCTTTACTAGAATTTACAAACTTGGCACCGCCATCAACTAAAATTTTATCAGATGCGTAAAAAGACTTGCCTTTTCAAAATTTTCAATCTTGGCTGACAGAGACTCCTCATCAACTGAGATTTCATCATAGGTAGAAAAAAACTTGCCTTTTTCAAAAATTTCAAACTTGGAGGATAGAGACTCACTAGTGCGAAACCATTTCTATATTTGGTTTATCTAAGCAAACTGGTGATCTTCACCATCTCTCCTCGTATCCACAATATTGTCTTTGCCGGCGGAGAGTGTTTTAATTTTTCAACTTTCACAACTTCGGACATACCGCTTTACTAGGTGAGAATCAGCGAATTTCGTTTCCAACTTTCTACTATCATCATGATATTTATTACCAGGGTACGTTGAGCTCCTTTTCTTAACGCGCTGAGGTAACATTCACGTGTGACCACTTGATTTCCCTTAACACTAGCTACTCCTTTTAGAGTATGAAACTTAATGTATAGATAGTTGGTTGATGTTATTGTTTTCTATTTCAAGGCAGGTCTTCTTAGGATCCCGTTGTAAGCGGATTGACTGACTATGATAGGGGCGGATCCATGAATTCTACGCGCACGGGCTAAACAGTGGTATCGTTAGTTCGGTCATCGGGCTCAGCCCATGGGTGACTCGGGCTTGTTTCGGGACGAACCCTAGCACAAGCCGAGCGGACATTTTCGACGAGCAACTCGTGGATGACACAACAATAACAATCATTAGGCCGACAAAACAACAACAACAACAACTATTAAGTCCACAAGACAACAATTCAACAGCAGTTAATTAACTAATTTGCCGACAAGGCAACAATATTCAAATTCATTATTTTGTCGACGATGCAACAAATAGTGAGATGAGGACTTACTATGGAGTATATTCGAGCTTTTCCTACATGTCTGCATCTTCACTTTCGAAAATATACTGCACCTTCGAAATTTAAAAATGATTCAATGGCGCCGGTTGACAATGAAGAGGAATTTTGCATTATAATGAACTACGGAGCATGCATTAAAAATTCTCTTCAACTCAACAAAATATTGAGAAATCGATTCAAAGAAAAATCCAAAAATAATAACTTTTACCTTAAAAAAATAAATATGCGACCTCCAGGCTAGTTTGCTTCTTAAGATAAACAAAGAAGGTACCGATTATTATAAAACTAATTGTTTACTTGCCCACCCAAGTGACCCAACTGAAAGTCCAAATTCCCTTTTTGATTTTCCCATTTCCGTTCAATAATTTTCCAGATGTTTTACGAGTGATTGAGAAAGGATACACTTGATTTT
Source organism: Fraxinus quadrangulata (assembly GCA_903798255.1). Classification (NCBI taxonomy): domain Eukaryota; kingdom Viridiplantae; phylum Streptophyta; class Magnoliopsida; order Lamiales; family Oleaceae; genus Fraxinus; species Fraxinus quadrangulata. The sequence goes on from CAIGRB010042771.1 coordinate 66,846, forward strand.
TGCAATGAGCGCTTTCATCAATCTCTTCATTAAATGAGAATTGATAAAAGTAAACAAATACGGGAAAAAAGGAGATATAATGACTGAATGTGCAAAATAAATAAATTAAAAACTAAAAACTGAAATACAAAAACAAACAAAGAAATTACTAAAATGATGGGAAATCAAATTACCTCCAATCCGATTCTTAAAGGTGAGGTATTTCGACAGTAGCACTCTGCGTTGGATAGTACAATCCTCGGCTTCCCCAGAGTCGCGATCCTCATTGACACCTGATGATTCATGTACTTCCCGTACATTGGTTCTGGTGCTCCTAGTATTTCCTCGATTGTCTATCAATTTCCGCTTTACTATTCGCGCCATTGTTTGATTGTTCTTGCAAGACAAATAGAAAAACGCGAAAGTAAAGAAAGAAGGGGTAATTCGATTGTTTGAACAAAATTGGTAAGTGAATTTTGAATTTTATAACCTAGATGGTTCGTAATTGTGGTAAAGATTTGGGGGAAATTTATGGAGCGAAAGGTGGAGATTGAAACTTGTAAGAAATGGGATTACGGGGCTATAGAGGGAGAGGGAGATTAGAATCATTAGATAGATATTAGGTCTAGGTTTGGGGCTTTGGGCCAATGAATTTAATTTTGTTTTGGGTTAATAATTTTGATTTGGGCATAAATAGTTGGGCTATTGTTTTTTCTGGTTTCTGGTTGGACACGGGCTGATGATTAAATAAACATGGGCTCAACTTAAAAAAAAGAAGCAAAAACAAAAAAAAACTAAGGACCACTAGGTCAAGCACGGGCTATAGTCAGGCCAGCCCGTGCCTAGATCCGCTCCTGGTCTATGACAAGGAAATTCATTTGTCCATGGAACACCGTAGGTTCCTTCCCTTTATGCACTGTCAAAGTAATTTTATCCTTGTGGGACTAAATGTTCACAGAGCTCCCATTATCTACAAGAATACAATTTAAGAACATTGCGGCAATTATCGCCTGCAACACTGGGGCATCACAATGAGAATATGATGGATTATTGAAGACAAAGAGGAGAGAAACTTGCTTGAATTAATCCACACAAAATGGTAGTACACGGTTCCATACATATGGCTATACATTGATACAAAATAAAAACTTTGATACAAAATAAAATGATTTTCTACTAACTATTCTACCTACTAACACAACACTTTGCTAGTCTATTACATCAACTTGTGATCAAACCAAACTAGTCTAACTAACCATCATAACATAAACTAGACAATAATAAAAAACGTGTGACAAGTCAAGAACCAAAAATACAACTTAGTAACAACAAAAGTGTCACACTTAATTCATCAGAATATATAATTCCCTGCTCATCATCATCATTAAATATAATTGGAGGATATATGGTTTTGGGATTACCTCGAATCCAGAAGTTTTTCAATGCAGGTTTTTTATCAGCTCGGACATAACTTCTTTTGTGCATTCATTGTCTCCCCACCAACATAAGGACAGCCGATTATGGTATTTACCTCCATTATTGGAGGTTGGTGATTTGGAATGTTTAGAGACACATGTGGTGGTCCTGTATACCTTGGGTTTGTTGAGCTATTTAATAGGGCTTTCGATACTTAGGAAATTCGCATACTCCATCTTGTTAGCTCCGCACCTTCACCATTTTGATCACTTTGGAGCATTCATCTGTGTCCTAATCTCTTGAACAAAGAATTTTCAAAAATTTTGGTTTACGAATCTTATGGTTTGGATGTTATGCTTCACCAACTGGTTGTGAAAGAGCTGGTGAAATTGTCTGCACTCTTTCTTTGTGCTCGTAAAAATGAAGGTAATGTTATTTCGAGAACCTTGGCATATGCATTGAAGCCTCCTTATCCTTTAGCTTCTCCATGTGGCATTGTTTTATCTTTTTCCTGTTTTAAATTGTATCTTCCATATGAATTTCATTTTGTATAAGGTTTACCAACTAATGATAAGTAGTTGGGTTCTTTTTGCAAACCTCTCTCGAGAAAGGTATCTCCATCAGTAATCCATTTCATAAGGCATCCCTAGCCTTATCGTCTAATATAGTTTCAAAGGCGATGAGTTCGATAATAAAGCATACGAATTAACTTTTAAGAGATCTCTCTTTCTCCTATCTCGTGTCATTTAAACTAGTATCTGGTGCTTGCCCGAGCCTACTTCCAACGAAGACTCCCAGAATACCTCTTTTTGAGTTGTGGCCAACTTCTTATTAAGCTTAACGGTAACTTGTTGTACCACATCTTTACTGATCTCTGTCCAGCGTTAGATGAAAGGTTTGGCATTTGAGTGCAAGGCCTACCTTTTTTAGCCTCATTTGTGTCATGTACTCATGTAAATGTTACATTGGATTGCCTTTTCCGGAATATTTTTCTATTTTAGGACAGATAAAGTTATCTGGAATAGGAATCTCTTTGATTTCCTTTGAGAATGACAAGCTTTCTTCGTGTCGTCCAACTCATATGACCTTGCTGGCTTATTCTCATATTCCTCATATAAAGGAACATAATATGAGGACTTAATTAGGCTTTCCGCACTTCTATGTTCACTAAGACAAAGTTGGTTATACCTCATTTCATGAGAGTTAAATTCTTTCACAACTCTTATCATATCCTCTAGATTTATTGATCCAGCAATCTTGTCGCTTCTTATCAAGTAAGCTATTGAAAGTGTTTGATACTTGAATGTTTCGATTACTGGTATTTCCACAAAAAAGCTTGATGCCAGCTCAATATTATTCTCACCAGATTCCATGTGAAAATCTACCTTTAGATTATCTACCTTTACACGTAAGGAAGCATTTTCTAGTTAAAGCTCTAAAGCTTTTAGCTATCTCTTGAATGATTTTCACAGTAGAGATTTTCTTTCATTAACGGTGACGTTGGGCAGGAGCGAGAACTGCTTGCAGTTTGACTGGAGTTTCCTCCCGTTGTCGTTTCATATTAACGTCATTGTTGACTGGACCATCACTGTGAGTTTCAACTTCGATCTCCAATACATTTACATCCATCGGATCTACTTCTGCTTGACTCATTTCTACACAAATTTCTATTATATTCTTGCTAAAAAAGAGAGTGTGGTTATCTTTGTTCTAATTTTCCACAGACGGCGCCAATTTATTTATATCTAAATGATGATCAACAAATTCCTCTCACTTTGCCTGGGCTTTCCTCTCCTAAACACACTATTTTGCTGTTCAATACGAGTAAGAAGAGAAATAACTATTTTGGAGGAAGCTACTTCAAATTCAGCATAGCTTTCTTTATCTCAAGCACACCTGTTTATAGATTTATATTCAGACTTTTAGGGTAAATGAGTCTTTTTAGTAAGTGACATGTGGCGATCATTGATTGATTGATGTCTAATTGATTTTGTTTCAGCTCACATTTTATTTGCTCACTTACGTGTCCTACATTCATTGGTTATGACAACAGTTTGTCACTTTTGGTTATGGATTCTCGCAGTTATGAAGGCTCTTTTCTGATTCCTAAGGTTCGCATATGGTTAATCATCTTAAACTGGTTCGCAGAACAGGGGTGCAAATTTGTCAATATTCCTTAACGAGTTTTTTGTTGTTCGACACCCATCAGCGAGGAAGAAGATGATAGTGGCTTTTGGCTACTGGAGGCAAAATTTTGGTCTAGAGACTTCATCGAACAGATGGCAAGCCAAATTTCAACTTATGTTTTCCAACATATTTGTCGTCTACCATTTGAATCAACAAGAACCACAGAAACTCTTCGAACCCAATAAAATATACTCAACCTGTTCTCGAGGCTTCCAATGTATTCTCCCGTTTAAAATAAGCAGACCTTTCATGTAACACACTGTGGCTGTTTGCAGCGCACTATAGGTGCCTCAACAGTGCAAAGGTTATTGGCCAAGAAAAAAGTTGGTTGATCATTTGCCCTCCAACAGTCAAGTTAAATGTCGGAAGGAGAAGAATGGGTCCAAGAGAAAAGGGTGAGGGATTTGGCTTGGGTTTAGAATACTTTTGAGTATGAAATGAGCTCAAGGAAATGGACCAAGTGGGGCTAAAGGACTGAACCCAAGATGAGATTACATGATTTAATCGGCCTAATCTAATTGACATAATCAATTTCCAAGTCAACCAATGTGGGACCCCTTTTGCTACGTGTACGTCACATAATTTATAGATACAACATATGACACAGATTTTTGGGATTTAGGAGATTATGATTGAATTATGCAAGAACTAATTTGAAGGAGAAAAAAGACTTGAATGGGGTTTGATTTAAGTACACGAGTTTTCTTAGTAGCCATTGGTTTTATATTTTATAAGTCTATTTACAAACATTGTTTGTATCTACTATTATATTATCTAAAAAGAATCAATTTATTAATGACTAGAAAGAAAAATGGGCACTGTGGTGTCGGTGATTCAATAATAGATGCATTTTACCATTTTGGTCTTATCCGAAAGAGATTTTTCATCGTGAATATCATACCTAGTTGTTCGCCGTTCAAGAACCAACTTTAGCAATTTCATCTCTTTACTTCTAATTTTCTAGCTAGCCTACGAAAGGGTTTGATAGCAGATGGCTAAAAGCCAGTAATTAATCGAGATTGTTCAAAAGTGGTCAAGGGTATGTTCCTTATTGGCCTGGATTGAGCGGAATTGGGAAACTCGAGTACCTAATTTTAGATATTATTTTAAATATTCAGGAAATTTAAGAATGCATTATGAGAAAATCTTTATTAAGAACCTCTTTGAGCCCCATTTTTTTTTTTCCCCAAAAATATATTTTTGAATAGTATTTTTATATAGAATGTGTAGTTCAAAAATAAGGAAATGTTTTGAATTTGCGTATAATATTATTTTATTAAAAAATGTAAGATTAAAAATAAGAGAAATGTATTTTGGGAATAATGTGGACCAAACAAGGGCTGATTGGTTTTCTTATTTCAATGCTTTCAAATATGACTAGGTTCTTTGATTTGGAAAACAAAACTAGACATCTAACTATGCAGTCACAAACCTTGTTAGGCAGCTGAATCCACATATCCTATGCTGTAGTTGGCATGTTCCTTTCTTGGTGGCAGCGATGTACACAATTGTAACCAACTCAAGAAAACAACATCCCTCTCCATAGCAAAATGTATAAATATTTTTTCTTTAGTCATTAGACCTTTAAAGTTTTAAGATTGAATTCCAAGACCCAAACCAAAGCACTGCGCAGTTGGCACTGACAAAAATGGTGAAAACTGAAAGAGGTTTCGTTTCAACACGTGAATATATCTAGATATACTTGCTACATTCCTGAAATATAAAGACCAAAAATATTTAACTTGTATCACATTTTTCAAAAACTCAGGCATATTTGGCTAATTTTATCAAACTCAGTCACAGCTTTTTTGTAATAGTTTGCATCTCGGAATTTATTATCATATTTTCCTTGATTGCCTAATTATTGAGGAAATAAGGTTCTCGAGTACACATTTAAATCTAAATATAATGCTTATTACAGGAGGTTTATGATAGAAAAATGGTTGCTTTCAACATGACCCACATTTTGGCTTCACCAGAAAACGTAACATGATCCATAATCCCAGGAAAGGCTGAAAAAAATACAGTGGATCCAAAAGTTGACTAAAAGAAAAAAAGAAATGAAATGAAATTGCGGAGTAATACATCAAGCCATAGCTTGCTTTTTTTCTTCTTCAAGCTGCTGCAGCTCAACTAATCTTTGAGCCCATGCTCTTTCCCTTGCAACTGCAGCCATCTTTCGCTCCACCCTCTGCATGCTTTTCTTCCAATTAGCCTCTTGAAACTGAGCTTTACGCTTCTTTTTTTCAGACTGCACAAGGGTAAAACAAGTCAATGTGAATGGCAAAGTATATAACATATAACAGAATTAATCACCCTAAGGAAATGAGCACAAAAAAGTTATAGGATCGTTTAATGCCACCCCAAACCAAAGAGACGAACACTCTAAAGACAGGAAATTGGGAAAGTTGAGTAGCTGCCTGAAGTTACCGTTACAAGTTAAGAAGGATAAAACAGAATGATGAGGAATCTTCATCTGGGGAAGCATGAAACATTTAACATTTCTTTACTGTCAGCTATCTACTAAAAGTGTTGTTGAGAACCAATCTGCACTAGAAACCTTGACAAGCAACTAGTCAGATTTCAAGCCAACAAAGGCTAAAATCAAACTACCTCCTTCCACAGTTGAGAGACCTTATCACGTTTATAGACACGTCAACAAATATTTACATCTTTCTTAAATGAATTTTTTCATTATTTCCAATTTCACAGACTAAGATTTATACACAACTATTGCATATCAGATAATCATCCCTTCCCAAGAAAACCCATAAGCAATAGCAGGACAAGAGACCCATCTGCAATAATATTTCCCAAACCCATTGCCACAAATGCGGCTGCCACCTCCAAGCCAACCAGTAGAAACACAACCCATTCCCTGCTGCCACCATCTCCAAAACCTAAAACCCACAGGCAATGGACTGTTCCAAATTGATTTTCTAAGTAAGAAAGTTTGAACTGTAGTTTCGTTACTCAGTGCTTACGTCTTTTTTTCCCTTTTATTTAGTGTTGATTAAGTGGTGTTAGCTCTTGTAGTTTAGGGTCCATTTAGTCTGGTTTCAGTTTTCAATTTTGAGTTTACTTTCAATTTTCAGTTTTGATTTAATTTTCAGTTTTAACTTTTGAGGATTTGCTTTAAGATTGTTGAAGATGCGTTTGATTTGTCAAAATCTTTCAATTTGCATTTGGGATTTACCGGTATTTTAGTGCAATTATTGGCTTGTGGTAATCGAATGTTGTGGCTGAGGTTGTATGAATATAGTATTGAGAATTAGAAACCCAAATTCTATTCTACCAATAACAATCAATTAGCAAAAAGAAATAAAGGCGCGCAAGATTAAAATAGGTTCACCTCAATATGAGACTACATTCTCTTCCACCGTTGGAGTAATTCATGGATATAAAATGAAATTTACAAGAAAAAATCGCATATCTATCTTCTCTAACATCACTCTCTTTTTCAAGGTAATACAAAATCCTAATGACAACTCCCTATTTATAAGACAAATTAGGGTAAAATCAAAATTTACAAGAACACCTGCAATCAACATTTCTTCAACATATAGCAATAGGATTATATAGAAGTTATCAAAGTTCTTTACATAGCAACAATGATCTGCCTAACACCTTATGAAGCCATTACTACTAGGGATGGCAACGGGGCGAGTATAGGGCAGGTCGGCCATTCCCACCCCCGTCCCATCGGGTATTTTTGTTACCTTACCCCATCCTTATCCCCATACCCGGTTAAAGCGGGACGGGGCGAGGTAGGTCCCCTGCCCTATTTACTTTTTTCTTTTTATTTTTTATTTATTTTATTTTTTGCTTTTATTATTATTATTTTTTTTTTGTCTTCAATTATGTTAAAAACAACTTATGTTTTCTTTAAAAATGATGAAAATTTTATTATTTTAATTCGATAAAAAACTTAAACTATGTTTCCCGTCCCCGTCCCGTGCCTGCTTCGGGGTAATGACCCTCGTCCCCGCCCCATTTACCCGGCGGGTATCGAGTTGAACGAGTTTTTTTGCTATCTCTAATTACTACCTATAAAACTAGCAAAATTCTTATACCATTGTCTCAAATTTTGTTTAAAACCATATGAACATTTTTAAGGTCTGCACACCATTTTCTCCTTTCCTCGTCATTCGAAAGTTTGTGGCTACATCATGTAAATTCCTTCCTAGAAATCACCATAAAGAAAGGTTGTCTTCGCATCCAAGTACTCTAAGTACAAGTCTTCATTTACAAATAACCCAAGTACTACTCTAATTGTGGTTAATTTCACCACAAGAGAGAATCTCAATATAGTCAATGCCTTCTTTCTGTTGAAATCCCTTTATAACCAGCCTCAGTTTATATCGCTCGTTGTCATCGTGTTCTTTTAACCAGTAAACCTATTTATTTGACAAATCTTTTTCCTTTTGGTAACTCTGTCAACTGCCATGTCTAATTGGAACTCCCGCTTGATTTATTCATGAATCTACACAGCTTTACTATAACTTTCTGGTTCACCTCTTATCAATCAATAAAATATAATGCAAACATTGGAGTTCAATGAAGCACCGACACGGATACGAGTGTCCGACACGATACGTGTCGGACACGTCGACACGCGATTTTTTGAAAAAGTTCCGACACGATACGTCGCCGACACGTTGATTAAAATATTAATTTTTAACTTATTTAATTTAATAGTCTAAAGTAATAATTTTTTATACTTATTACATCCTATAAATAAATATTTGAATACTAAGAAAGGAATTCTTTTGTAAGTTTGTTTTTGAATGAAGGTTAGAATGGTAAAAAATTAATTCATTTCATTTTTAAACAAGCTGAATAAAAAAGTAATTTATACACTACATAAAAAATTTATATTGCATTTGTTATTGGGGCTCAACAAAAGTAATTGATAACATCCATTGACTTTTCAACTCCTGCATTCTGCGTCACATCTCTTTCATTTCCAGATTTTTGTCTCTTCTTCTTCACAACACTCCCCAGATTTTTAATAGATTTTAATATAAGTAGATGAAATATGTAGTTAAAATGTTGATGAAAGTTGTAAATCCCATGAAATGTGAAGTTGAAAATGAGTTTGAAAAGAAAAAGTGAGTGTTTGAAATGGGGGTCAAATAGGGGCTTAATTGCTTATTTAAAAGGTAAATTCGGAAAATTTTACACACTAGTGGCTTCTAAAATATTGTGCCAATTCAAATAAGGACGTTCAAACGCGAAAGAGAGAGACATCCAGAACAACGCCCAGGTCCATTTGTGGGTGTATTACTTTTCAAATTTTGTCACTATCTCATTTCTATGAAACAATTAACCAATAACTGGACTGTTTTTTTCTTTTTTTATTTTTTTTTTTTGTAGGGTAAAAAATGAATAACTTACCAGTATATAATTTAATGCTATTCTTGTTATACCCTCGCTCAAACCTCTCGTTGGCATAATCTTACAATGTGTTCCTCAATGCAACATGTAAACAGAAGTTTCAGCATACTTTGAGCTTTCTTCATCAGTACAAAATACACAGGGTATAAGATTTCAACACTCTCCACAAGTATCCTTGAATATAGTTCATTTAAAGGAAAAAGGTCTTTCCAGTGGAATGCAAAAATAAATCACGTCCTTTCTTAATTGCCAAATATCCATTCTAAAATTTTCATAGTACCAACTCTAGACAATTTGACAGGCAATAACTCAATGGTGTCTCTCATGATACGCAAAATGAGATTTTTTCTTTCAGATATCACTTTCTAATTATATTTGCAGGACCTTTTTCAAATTCGTTAGGTCAATGACAATGCTTCAAGATCGCACTTCATTAACCTTTCAAGGTCAAAACACAACCACCACTAACAAATCAACTAATGAAACACACAAATCCAACTTCAAACATTTGCATCTCATCCACCGCAAGTCGCATTCTAACTAATAGTCAAGTAGCATTATAACTCATAGTTATTGAACTATCTGCTAAAATTTTGGTAATATCGCATTTTTAAAAACAGAAAAAATAAAGAATCAATTCTTAGATACAACTAAAGTGAAGCGAAGATAAAACTAGAAATGCACATACCAATATAAATGTGCGATGTTGTTTGATTCGCTTCTTCTCATTCCTTCGCTTGACACTTCCCTCATTGGGTTGGTTGGGAAGTATCGGTTGACCCGGAACATATTTCACCCAGGCATATGGGCCTAAAAATTTTCCACAGAAACAATATCAGTTGCATTTTACTTTCATTCCTCTTGCCAATAACAGTTCTAATTTGTCCATGTTAAAGAAAATACATCTGTAATAATATATGTTGATTAATTTTTTAACCTTATAAACCCTAAATATTGAGAAGAATATCGTAAAATGAGACGGTAACCTGGGGGTCTTAAGCTGGCTCTTTTCCGTCGAGGCTTGTCACTGGGGCGGCGTTTCGGATAGCGGGTTTCAGTCAGGCTGTGGAAGGCGGAAGACGGTGGAATCCAAGGAAGATTGCGGCGGAATGAACCAAAGAGGTGGCGGAGCTGCTGTGGTGGAGACGGAGAGATCGTAGCAGGGAAGAAATGAGATGCGGGTCGAGTCGACAAGAGGGTTCGCGATACGGGTCGAATTATGGATCTCAAGGCTCCGAAACCCATGGCGTTTTACAAGTATGTGAACTGTGTAGTGGAAAATAACTTTGGCTCACAAATGAAAAGTAGAAGGGAAGAGCGTAACGACGTCGTTAAATTTTAGACGACTTTTGCAATTGTTTAGTTTGTTTCGCGACTGGGCCAATGGGCCATGGCATTTTATGCTAGTCGCTAGACATACACCGGGGAAAATTACACAAGGGAAAATTAGCCCAGTACTCTAAAAAATTGCCCAATTTGATTTTTACTCTTTTAATTAATTAAATTCTTTAAAACGTAATTAATACGTTAGAAAAGATGATTTCTTCCCAAGTCTCTGTCACTTTAATATTTCTCTCCTGCTTCATCTTTATCTCGACCGCCACAACCTTCAACATCACCAGGCTCCTCGGAAGATTCCCGAAATTCAGCAACTTTAGATGTTTTTTCTTCTCCATTATTTTTGCTGCTACCATTTTGCTATTTTCGAAAAATTGTATTAGAAAATTTCATAAGACTTCATCTGGCTTAAAACTTAAAATTGAAATTTGTGTGAGTTTTGTGGTGGGGGAAAGAAGATTGGAACTTGGGTGTTGCCCTGTTACGGTGTTTGGCGAATTTATATTTAGGAAGAGCAAGAGAATTGATTTCCATTTGGATCCAACCCTTGATTTCTTTTAATTTTTGGAGCCCTTTGCAAGAGATCAGTTCTTGAGAAATTCTTGATTGGGTTTTGCATGCAATTTAATATTCTTGGGTTTTGAGGCTTCTCGATAGATTCGGTGATTATTCTGATTGCATTTGGTTGATTTTAGTGGATGCTCTTGATTTAGTCTGTTCTACTGTNGTTTGTTAATATTGTGTATAATTTGTGACATATACGTAATTATTTTGTAGTAAAATTAGAGAAGCTTACATTTAGACTTTGTTTGAGATCCTTTTTTTTTTTTTTTTTGTGAAAAATGAGTTTTGTAATAGCGATTTTTTTGGAGAATGTGTTGTTAAAAAGTATGGAAAATTTTTAAATTTATGCGAAAAATTATTTTATTGAGAGATAGTGTAGTTAAAAATGAGTTTTCTCGAAAAACTTGGCTCAACGGGAGCTTAATAATTTATAATGATTATAAGTTACACTCTACGTTATAAATGTAATATCTTTGAAGTTTTATATTTCTGTTGTGTTATTACTACCCCAAAACCACCACAAACCCAAAAATTCAACCATTACCTCCACCTTTACCGTACAAAGCAATAACTCAATCCATACACAAACCCCAAATATACAATCCCAACCTTTGCATCATCGTCGACCTACATTATCCCAATCGTGTTTAAATCACACAACCCCTTCACTTGTCATCAATAGGGACGGAGCCATGAATGTTGTCCAGTGCGAGCAAAATTTAATCAATGCGGACTTTGAGTTTTCGACTTGGATTTAATGATGATAAAAGTATAAAATAATATTACGACAACACTCAAAATGACATAGAATATAGATTAATAAATTGAAAATATAAGGACCTAAAACAGTCCTGATGCACCTCCTAAAACAAAAAGAATTCTCTAAAGTCTAAACTAGCCTTAGCATATATAGATTCTTAATTCAGAGAGAAAAAAATTGGCTAATTGTGAAAGGGAATATATAGATTCTCCAAAGTCAACCAATACCACTAGCCTGGGCATTAAATCTCGTCTATTTTTCCTTTTTTCCCATTATCATAAAATTCTAAGAGCTATGTTACTCAAACGGGGTTGGGGACAAGGAATTTAAACGGAGGCTGAAATAGATGTGTTGACCTATGATTAATGTCTCGTTTTGATTATCACAAATAAATTGCGTTTATTTCTAACAAATTGATTTCAAGTGTCTATAATGATTATTGCAAATCAATAAAATTGAATACACGAAATTCGAGGCCAAGTGATTTGTATGCAACGACCGACATGAAAACAAGATCAAATGAGGCTATGAAAATTGATATTGAAAAACTCGCAAAAAGATGTCTCAACAAGAATCAAGATAAAAGTCGAAATACAGTCAAATATGCACGTCAAGACATGCAAAACNAGTTTTTTGATCATTTTTCTGACTGCAACGACTAGTTGATCGTCCGGTATTGTTCCGGATGTTCGGATAAGTTGTCTGGTTCGACAGAATATTTGACGATTTGACTGCTATAAATGCCAACTAACTTGTCATTCATTCTAACACTTAAGAGCATTCAAATGAAATACTTTTGACGAAAATTATATTAATTTCTCATCTCATTTAATATTACCAAATCATTTAGTTTTGAAATCTTTTTGATCAAATTAACATTTGAAAATCTACTCATCAAAGTTTTTCATTTGAAAACAATTATTTGAATTTACATTTTATTTTTATTTAAATTTATTTTTTCATAGCAAAAACTTTGATTGTTGGATCAAACTTCTTAAATCATTTCTTTTATCAATTTTTTTCATTTTTCTTTGTGTTTAATTTATCTATATCAATTTTAAAAGAGATATATTGTTGAAGAAGATATTTTCACTTATATTGCGTAAACTTTTTCTACTTCTTCATATTGAAACTTTGATTAAATCACACTTATAAATATCATATTCATCAAAATTTCTAATTTCTCTATTAGTACTTAATTTATTACAAATTATTCATTGAAAGAGATATATATTTTTGAAGAAGATTTTTGCACTTACATTACATAAACTTTTCTTCTTCTTCTTCTTCTTCTTCTTGAAACTTTGATTGATTGAATTAAATTTATAAAATGATCATATTCATCAAAATTTCTCATTTTTCTCTTAGCACTTAATTTATTACAATTATCCATTAAAAAGAGATATTTCTTGAGAAGATTTTTGAACCTATATTGTATTTATTTTTTCATCTTCTCATTGAAACACTTTGATTGATTGAATCTAATTTTTGACTATCATATTCATCAAAGTTTTTCATCTAATACTTGAACTATCATTTATTACTATTCATTGAAGTGTTAGCTTCTCTTAGTACTTAATTTATTTGTATTATTTATCAAGAGATGAATTTAATTGTAAAATGACTTTGATAAAGTATGAGTCATGTTGAAGTCCCTTAAAGATCAACATTGTATAAGGATCGTTGCTCGTTGTTGTAAGTTACTGTGTCGATCATATTGAGGTCCTGTAAAGCTCAATAGTGTGAGTCGTGTTGAGATCCCGTAAAGCTCAATAGTGTGGGTCGTGTTGAGGTCTCGTAAAACTCAACATTGTATAAGGATCGGTGCTCATTGTAAGTCACCATGTGGTAAGTCACCATGTGGGTCATATTGAGGTCCCGTAAAGCTTAATAGTGTGGGTCGTGTTGAGGTCCCGTAAAGTTCAACATTATATAAGGATCAGTACTCCTTATTTGTAAGTCACCAAAAGCGTTATAAAATGTTGAATTGCACCACAAGTCAATCAACATAGTGAAAAGGCCTTGCTCGTGTCGGGGAACTTGGTAATGGAGGACGTAGAACATTGCTTTGGATCGAACATCCATAATTATATCATTTGCATCTTATTTTCCTTTTACTTATCGTTTTCATATTTGCACTTATTATTTGATTGATCTACTTGCTTAAACTTGCTTACCATTATTAATTTATCAACATGTTTTTAACTTAAATGATTTTAGTTAATTATTCAACAAAATTTTTAAAAATCAATCTACCCCCATCTTTATTAGTTATTCTTGGGCTAACAAGATGCACACCAAATCAAAGGCTGAGGTGCCGCTGTTTAATTTCTTGTCCCCATCCTGATTTGAGTAGCATTAGTAAAATCATAATCTAGCCTTTTACCACCAAATATATTAATCAAGCGTTCTTGTAATTTATAAACTTCAAAACTTGCCCTTTAAGTACAGATGCCTGAAACTTTAGTTTGTTGTACTTATACAACGGAAGGAGCTTTGGCATTACCATAAAAAAAATTATCAATTCATTTACAGTATACGGAAATAAAATGTATCTAGACCATAACTATTTTTCTATCCAGCGCCTTATGCAGTAGAAAAAGAAATTGTACCTTGCAGAAACAAGATAAAAGAGGTACTCACCGGCGAAAATTGGGGAAGCAATATAAGAAGCAAATCATTTGAGAAATTCTTCGCAGTCGCTGATGGAAGCAATGTAAGAAGCAAATCCTTTGAGAAATTCGTATACGTGGTTTTGGGGCTTGTGGAGTGACTGAAGTCCAAGGAGGCAGGTAGAGAATTTGTGAATGGAGAGATATGCAATTGAAGATGCGAGAGGTTAGGTATAGGGGAATTTGTAAAAAAAGTTTAATCAAACCCTTCAAAACTTTTTGGGGCCTAACTTACTCCAAATAAGTTTTTAAGGCCTCTTTTATGTTAAAATGTCTAAAGTATCCTTTTATATATTGTTGATATGTCTTAAATGCTCTTTACATGAAATGACTATATACCCTTTGTATAACATTTTTATGAAAAAGTGAATAACGAAAAACGACTCTCACATCAAACGACTTCAGTCCTTTTAAATGGCTAGAGTCGTTTTTTAGAATAAAACAACTGCAATCATTTTTCATTTCATAAAAGCCCCTAAATGTGATTTGCATAGTTGCAGCCAACTCACGGCAAACAAAATATTCATTTAGATCACGATCAGGAACCATTTTTAAAAAGAAAATTGACCTCAACCGTTTTAAATGACTGCAATCATTTTTCATTTTTCACTTTCGAGTTTGAATGATATCTTGCCTTTTATTATACGTAATAGTTTAACTTATTCAAAATTACTTGTAAGTCATGTACTTAAAATCGAATATGGTATATTTGAACCATGTGCAGTGGAGCACGATGAAGTGTATATAACGAACTTCATCTTCCAATACGTTTTTAAACGAAATAGATTAAAATCAAATACTATCTAAAAGGTTAAATGTTTGATAAGCCTCATGTCCTTCATTATACATGAACTTACTGAAACCAATTGTAAGTCGTATGCTTAAAAACTAATATGATATACTTGATCAATGTATAGTGTTGTACAATGATGAAATTTCCATTCCTATATGTTTTTAAACGAAATAGGTTGAAATCAAGCATATACTAAAATGTTAGAAGTTTGAAAGACAAGATGTCTTTCATTATAAATGATGGTTTAACTTATCCCAAATCAATTGTAAGTCATGTACTAAAAAATCAAATACGGTATACTTGAATTGTGTGCAATGATGTACGATGAATTGTATTGAACGATGTTCATCTTTATATACTTTTTTCAAATGAAATGGGCTGAAATGTAACACAATCCGAAAGTTCAAAAGTTTGATTGACATATTTAACTTATAGAAATCAAATTATAAGTCGTATACATAAAAATCGAATGTGATATACTTGAACAGTGTGTAGTGGAGCATGATGATGAAGTTCACTTTCCCATACGTTTTTAAACGAAATAGGTTGAAATCAAACACAGTCTAAAAGGTTAAAAATTTGATTGGCACTTCTTTCATTATACATGATGTTTTTAACTTATCGAAATCAATTGTAAGATGTATACTTAAAAATTGAATACAATATACTTGAACCGTGTATAGTTGAGCAAGATGAGTTGTATATAACAAAATTCATCTATGTGTACATTTTTAACGAAATAGGTTGAAATCAAACACATTCTAAAAGGTTAGAAGTTCAATTGGATCTTTTATTATACATGATGGTTTAACTTATCGAAATCAATTTTAAGTCGTATACTTAAAAAAATGTGGTATACTTGAACAATGAGTAGTGGAGCCCGATCCCATGTATATTACAATGTATGCTCTATTTTGTAAGTTTTTCTCGTAATTCATACCTAATTTGTGTTTTATGAATGTTGGACATTTTTTTTTCATATTCTTCTATTTTATATAACAAATGATGAATGAAAACGATTCATGTCGTTTAAAAGATTGTAGTCTTTTTTCTCTTAAGCAAACCCATGTCGTTTAAACATCTGCAATCGTTTTCTCTTAAAATTATTACAGTCGTTTTTAGTTGTAACAAGAAAACGACTGCAGCCGGTTTTCAGATTCGCATCTCATTTTTTTATTATATACTTGTTTTCTATACATTTTTAAACAAAATATTTTGAAAGCAAACCAAACACAATTTAAAATGTTATACATTATGATTTAATTTATCAAAATCAATTGTAAGTCATATACATAGAGATCAATACGCTACACTTGAACATTATTAGCAGAGCACGATGAATTGTATATAATGATGTGTGTCTTCCTATTCGTTTGAACTAAATAGGTCGAAACTAAACACGATCTATAATATTAAAAGTTTGATTTGCATCTCATCTCGCATTATACATTATTGTAAGTCGCATACTTTGAAACGAATTACGATATACTTGAACATTGTTAGTGGAGCATGATGAATTGTATAAACGAAGTTCATGTCCCTATATATTTTTGAACGAAATAGGTTGAAATCAAACATTATATAAGGTTATGTGTTTGATTGGTATCTCGCCTTTCATTATACATGATGATTTAACTTATTCAAATTAATTTTAAGTCGTATACTTGAAAACGGAATACAGTATATACTTAATCAATGTATCATTATAATGAAGTTCGTCTTCTTATACGTTTTTAAACAAAATATATTGAATGTTGAAGAAATAGATACCAAACTAAACAAATTCGTAAAAAAACGACTACAAGTATTTCTAACGACTTGAGTTATTGTTCGAAAAGACTAGAGTCTTTTTAAATGTTCAGTAGCTGCCCGATGACTATTTAATTTGGATTTTTCTCTGACATGTCTTCGTCTTTCTATTTTTAGTGTGTTTCCAACTATTGTCGTTTTTTAAAGTTGAATGTTCGTTCAATCTCCGAGTCAAATTAAGAAAGATCATCAGTTTTTGAACTTCACATACAATGTCCTCAAAAAGAAAGCAAGAAATACTGTAAATTTTTTCTATTATAAACTAAAAAAGAGAGTAAAATTCATATTAAAACTAAAATTAATTAAACTTATAAAAAACAGTAGTCCCCGACAATGGTACCAAAATTTTGATCATTTGAAAACCCGCAAGTGCACAAGATTGTGGTCAAGTAATATAATGATGAATAGAGTGTCGAATCCATGAGGACTATGTGTTTGGCCGAGTTATAATTAATTGCAACTTTAATCGTATAGCAAACAAATTTTGTGATTTTTCTATACCAATACCTAAATTATCAATTAAACTACTGAAAGTAAGTATATATGTTTTTTCAAATATGTGAGATGTGTTGCTAAGATATCGAATCCTCCTTATTATTCCATTTTTAGCGTAACAATTGAAGTGGCAATTTGAAATCATTCATGTTGGTCAATGTTCCTAATTTAATTGAAAGCCCCTCTCGATAGCGATTGAATCTATTTCTCTCATATGACATTTCTATCTCTCAATAAAATATGCAAACATGATAAATGTATTAACAAATACTAAAACACCTATTGAAACTATATAAAACGTATAGGTATATCTCTATCCACAATCGAACCTTACAATTTTTATTATATTGTGCATAAATTCTATTGTCTCTCTCGATAAATATAAATTATAGAAATATATCTCTATCATCTATCGAACCTTATAATATTTATTATATTGTGCTTAAACTCTATTGTCTCTCTCGATAACAATAAAATCCACTAACAATTCAATTGGTGATCAAACAATTAAAAAGAACAATTCACACATAAATTTTCACACAAGGAATCTCCATTCACATCCGTACCTGCCTACAACAGTAAAATCACACACAAACTATGCTAACCGTGGTCTAAGGATCATTAATATAGGATAATTTTGGGTATAGCATCTATGTTCAATCTATCAATATATCCAGCATATGAATCAAGTTATTGCATCGTGATAAAAAACACTCAATTCTAGTACGCGAATAATATCAAGTTTTGTAGGGTTAAGCATCAATCAATCTAGCATATAACCAATCCACCATTCATAAATCAACACCCAACATCATTGCTAGACAGACTTTCTAATATATATATATATATATGCACACACACAAACACATACTAAAGTAATAATGAAAAACAAACACACAAACACTAAAAAACACACAAAAAGTAAAAATTCAAAGTTTTTCCCGCCCCCAAATTTAAAACTGACATTGTCCTCAATGTCATAAAATGTAAGTAAGAATATAAGGGGATGGGGAAGCAAATGAAGAAGGTACTTCCTGAATTTTTCTATTGAATGTGTGAAGAACTATTTGTCAAGTTATCCCAACTTATACTTTGCTAAACTCATTTCAATGTCAATATCCGTGTCTCATTTAACTCTTGTTGAACTTCTTCAGCAGTCGATTTTCTTCCTCCGGGCTAATGGTTGCTTGGATGGATTATGTAATTCAAAAATCTCATGTGCATCATCACCATCAAAACTAGCTCACCCTTCTCCATGTCAATCAAAGTTTGACTTGTTGCTAAAAAGAGTCAACCGAAGATAATTGACATAACGTGGTCATCTTTGAGATCCATAACAAGGAAGTCCGCGGAGAATATCAGATTCCTAACCTTAATGAGCACATCCTCAACCTTGCCCCATGGATATTTGATACTCTTAACTACCAACTGCAGTGTCACATTTGATAAGTAGACAAAGACATTAAGTTTACACTTTCACCAGTATCACATAAAGTATTAAAATGAAATCCTTTGTCTAGTGAAATAGGTAAAGTGAAACTCCTTCGGTCCTTGAGTTTTTGTGGCAATTTATTTTGCAGCATTGCACTACTCTCCTCAATCAATGCCACTTCTCCCAGTCTGGAAGCTTTCTTTTCTTAGATACCATGTTCTTTAGGAACTTTGTACACTTCGGGATCAGTTGGATTGCATCGATGAATGGGATGTTGATGTGGAGCTTTTTCATCATATCTAGGAACTTCTCGAATTGATCATCGAGCTTTCTCTTTTGCAGTCCTTGTGAAAAAGTTAGTGGTGGCACAAATTCTTTAGTAAGAGTAGCTTCTTTAACCTTTGGATCTTCTGATACTCTTTTTCTCTATGCTTCTTTATTTTTCTCAGATTCCTCCAAGTGCTTGTCAATTGTGGTATGTATCTTTTCTCTTGTAGCAACTATTTTCTTTACATAATCCCTGGCAGTTGAACTTCCCTACGGGTAGTTATTGCCTAAATATGTTCTTCCTCTACAACTTTCACTTCCATTATCTACTGTTTGGGATTTATCTCGGTGTCACTGGGCAAAGCTCCTGTAGTCTCTCGAAAAGTGCTTTTGATATTTGTCCCATCTGATTTTTCAATTTTTTTTATGGCAGCTCCCTGAACTTAAAAGTTCTTATCCGTTCTTTGCATGTGGTAATCTCGTCCCTCAGTTTTGCAATCCTTTTCGGTGGGAAATATTTGCTAAGGAATTCCGACTTAATTGGTTCCATGTAGTGATGCTCTAAGGTGGACAAGTGTCTAACCACTCTCTGGCTGAGTCTCTCAATACGTATAGGAAAGTCCTCGATTCGATTGCTTCATTAGACACCTCAGATACTAGATAGTTACACACATATCCAGAAATCTTGATATATTAGCTTTAGGATTCTCCGTAGCTCTCCCAAAGCATAGTAGCACATTTTGGAACATGTTGATTGCATCAGTCCTCAAGTAGAAGTTTGTCTGAACAAACGCCGGATATACTAAGCTTGACTGACTTTCTACAATTGATGGAACCATATACTCTCCCATTAGTCTTACATTTTCATTAGTTGTAGCCACATTTAGTTGGACTACTTCCAAGTTAGCCCAGATGACTATTTGATTCGAATTTTCTTCTGCCATGTCTTCATTTTCTGTTTTTAGTGTGTTTCCAACTGTTATCTTTTTCGAAAATTGAATGTTCATTCGATCTTCGGGTCAAATTGAGCAAGATCATCGATTTTCGAACTTCGCATACAATGTCCTGAAGAAGGAAGCAAGAATTCCTATAAAGTTTTTTCTAATAAAACGAACTAAAATAAAAAAAATGTAAAATTCAGATTAAAGTTAAAATTAACTAAACTTATCAAAAGGAATAGTGCCTGGCAACGGCACAAAAAACTTGATCATTTGAAAATCTCCAAGTGCATGGGATCGTGATCAATTATTATAATGATGAATAGAGTGTCGAACACACGAGAACTATGTGTTTGACCGAGTTAAAATGAATTGCAACTTTAATCGAATAGCAAATAAATTTTGTGATTTTTCAATACTAATACCTAAATTTTCAATTAAACTAATGAATGTAAGTAAATATGTTTTACAAATATGTGAAATGCATTGCTAAGATGTTAAATCCCTCTTATTATTTCATTTTTAGTGTAACAATTAAAGCGACAATTTGAAATCATTCATGTTAGTCAATATTCCTAATTTAATTGAAAAATCTATCGATAGCAATCTAATCTATTTTCCTCATGTGACTCTCACGTTTCTCGATAAAAGATGTAAACATGATAAATGTATTAACAAGTGTTAGAACACCTTTTGAAACCATATAAAACATAGAGGTATATCTCTATCTTATATCGAACCTCACAATGTTTATTATATTGTACTTAAACCCTATTGTCTCTCTCGATAACAATAAAATCCACTAACAATTTAATTGATGATCAAACAATTGAAAAGAAAGATAAAAACGATAATAAATATCCACAAATCAAATCAAATCAAATTAAAATCAAAATAATTAATTAAAAACTAAAAATATAATAACAAGGGTTCATCTCATCCTAACAATGTATAAAACTAGCCAATATATCGAAATTACAAGAAATCATATTTAAGTAAAAAGACATAACCCAATTTTTTGATAAATTGAGAAGATGAATATTCACTTGATTGAATTCTTGTAAGTCCCCTTTAATTCTCTCACAAAAATTATGAATTTTTCTCCTTTTACTGATAATAATTTATAAATATTGGAGTATGGGATGCAAATGAAAGGTCTCTAATATGTATCATGTTGTTAGGTATTTGTAGGAGTAAAAAATTGGTTGAAAATTAATTCCAAATTGGTTTCCAAAAGAGTTTCAATCAAATAAGGAAAGTAGCCTCCGTGCACTAATTTTTTGTCTCTATACAATTGTTAGTATTTTGATCAAACTTTCTTTTACGATATCTATTTGAGTCGATTCAAAGTGCTTTGGAATTTTAATTCAAAGGGATAGAACATTCCTAGAAATAAAATTTTTCAAATTCAGAAGTTTACTATGCCAAATATGTGTCTCAATTTTCAACTAAAAATCCGAATTATAACTTGTGCAATTGAAAATTGATTCTAATAATATTTTGAGCATATTCCATTCCTTTTTAAGTTCTAATTTCGTCCAATTGTCTCCAAGTAATCTTTAAAGTATCGTCTTATGGTCCGAATCAACTATTGAATATTTGCAATTTAGTCTTCAAACTTTGGACTTTGTCCTTTTTCTTTATTTATTTATTTATTTATTTTTTTGTTTCTTCCAATTCCTCGTTCAACTATTGAGTTTTACCTATATAACATAAAATACAATAATCTAGAATATATTTTGTGAAAAGATGTACCAAATATCGATATTTTAGGCCCCGGAATAAGTGTCTAAAATACACTTATCTCATTTTCCTTGATCACAAAAATAGAAAAACCGATGTCACAAATTGAGTAAAATGTACACTTGTTTTCAAAAAGCAAACTCACTAATCACGGTTATAAGAAGCTTTCACAAATTTCAAAAATATGATTAAAATAATTTCATAAGCTTTTGCGGACCTTGATATATGCATACCTTCAAAATTTGAGAATGGAATGGCGGTATTTGCTTTGAGAAAATCCTATTAATCTAACAACAAGCCACAACTTCTCCGAAAGAATGAATTTCAGAAATTTGTCAATTGTATTTTGACTTCATACGTTGATTGTGGCTCGAAATCGAAGATTTGTGGAGAAATTGTAGCGATTTTGAAGAAGTTTCGAAAATCAAGAGTCTAGAGATAGAAAGTTAGTGTTTGATTGAAATAGGGACACTAATAAGTATCTTTTATAAATGGAATTTTCCTTTTTTTAGGGTCTATTTTAAATTATATTTTATCCTAAGTGGAAATTACACTAAGGCGGGGTTTCAAAGATTATAATTCAAAAATCAAATATAAGGTTTACTTATCCATAAAATCAAGTGATAATCAACTATTAATATTAATAATAATATTATAAAATCTACCCACCACACCCTAACCCAACCCAATCCAACCCAAGCAAATTTCATCTCAAACCCTAAAATTCATTAATCTATCTTCTCTATCTCCATCTTCTCACTTATCACTCTCTCCACCTAACCCAAACCCCCCTAATCGACATAACCACATCTACTGCCAGAGACTACCACCGCCGCTATACCTACACACCCTCTCTTCTCACTCTGTTTTCATTCTCTTTCACTAATAGAAATATCCTCCCTAACCCACTATCTCGTTCACAGGAATGAGCGTTGCTATGAGGCGAAAGAGCTTAGCAATGATATTGGAGATTTGGTTATTTTTTTATTGTTTTGATCGTTGGTGATTTCCTTGATTGTTTTGGTTGTTGAGGGTTTTAGTGGTGCGATAGTGGTGGTTGTGGTGAAGTGTTATAGTGGTGGTTGTGGTAGAGTATTAGTGGTGGAGGTGGTTGTTGGTGGCTTGCAAATTGTGTTTCTGATGCTTGTGAGGTTTTGGTGGTGCTCATGAGGTTGTGGTGATCACAGATGATTTAAAATTGGTCATAGATCAATATCCACAGTTCACATATCACTGATTTATGGTCACATGTCACACTTCATAAGTCATAGGTCATGTTGTATAAGTTACAAATATATGTCATAAGGTCACAAATCAATATTAACTTGTCACATGTCACACGTCTTTGTGTGCTAATAATATGTCATAAATTCAAATTCATAGGTCACAATTCATATGTTACAAGTCAAGGTAACAGTTAACAGGTAATCGGTCATTTTGCATAGGTAACATATCAATATTTACAAGTCACATATCCAAATAAATTGGTCACAGGCCATTGGATAATATTACAAGTAACATACCAATGTCCAAAAGTCACAGATCCAAAAGAACTGGTCATAGACCAATGGATTAACCTCACAACTAATAGTTTCATGTAGTTTAAATCACACCGTCAAAAATCCGTCAATTGAAGTTCAATTAGATAATCCGTCAATTATTTTCGATTTCACTAAATTAAAAATCCAAACAAATTGTTACCCTTTGAGGGTAATCGGTCATTTTGCATAGGTAACATATCAATATTTACAAGTCACGGATCCAAATAAATTGGTCACAGGCCATTGGATAATATTACAAGTAACAGACCAATGTCCAAAAGTCACAGATCCAAAAGAACTGGTCATAGACCAATGGATTAACCTCACAACTAACAGTTTCATGTAGTTTAAATCACACCGTCAAAAATCCGTCAATTGAAGTTCAATTAGATAATCCGTCAATTATTTTCGATTTCACTAAATTAAAAATCCAAACAAATTGTTACCCTTTGAGGGTAATCGGTCATTTTGCATAGGTAACATATCAATATTTACAAGTCACAGATCCAAATAAATTGGTCACAGGCCATTGGATAATATTACAAGTAACAGACCAATGTCCAAAAGTCACAGATCCAAAAGAACTGGTCATAGACCAATGGATTAACCTCACAACTAACAGTTTCATGTAGTTTAAATCACACCGTCAAAAATCCGTCAATTGAAGTTCAATTAGATAATCCGTCAATTATTTTCGATTTCACTAAATTAAAAATCCAAACAAATTGTTACCCTTTGAGATGCTGTATTGATGGATCTCGAATTGGCGCCTTTATCCAAACAAGTCAAGTGCATTCCGTAACTGTAAGAGGGGATAACGACTGGTAGATGCTAACTGTGATAGGAGATGGGAGTGGGTGGATGCCGATGGTGGGTAGAAGTTAGTGATTGTGAGAGGAGACGCAACGGATGTATGCCAATGACTGTGGCACGATTGGAGAGAGATTGGAGTGGGTCGAGAATTATTTTATATTTAATTTTATTAGTTATCACCCGTGTTTTAAATTTCTAAACATTTTCTCTTAAAATTGAATTAGAGTATACTTAAGGCCTGATATATGAATTTTTCCCTTATCCTAATTTAGGTTATATTATCTCTATATTAAATATATTATTATATTACATTTACCATCTAATTTTTGAAACTATTTTATAAGATCGTTAGTTATGAAATGGGTACATAAATCTCGATACACTTTAACTTGCAAATACACAACACATAACGAATTTAAATGTATAGTGGATATTAACAAAACCTCCAATAAGATTAGGTTTTGTGAATAGATGGGCATATGTTTAGGTAAGAGACAACATTGTAGAGGGAATAAAAGTTAAAACAAAAAATCTTGTTGCCAACGCTGAAATTTGAAGGTAATGGAATCTTATGTCAACCTAGTACTATAATGAATGTCTCCTCTTGACCGAATATGATTACTAGTTAGCTATGTCATTGATCTTGTTCAATGACAAGTTAATAATGTGTAATCAGATGTAGAGTTTTAGTAAGTATGAAATATCTAAGTATTTCATTGAGTGTTCTAATAGGTTTTGCTGTAAATAAATATGTTGGGTTTGGACGGAATGCGCTAAATGATCTAGTACCTTTTGTAGATTTTTTCAATTGAATGTTTCCCGGGAAATGGCAAAATATATTTTCAGTCATTAAAGACAATACATGTCGTATAAAATGTCATTCGAAATAGTGACCGTCATTTTTCGATAGAAACTAACTCTAGCTACATCAATATATCTTATGTATAGGGTTTTATGTTGTTTGTTTAAATTCTTGTCACAATTTATCTTTTTTGAATATTAATTTTGTTAGGTTTTTAGTGTTGGCGATTCTGTGGACAAAATGACTAATTTGTAACGTATTGTAAAAGTCAAAGACCTAGGGTGCAATTTATACAAGTTAGGTTATGAGGTCTAAGGTTCTAGCATAAAAAAGGAGAAAAAAGACACCGCATTTTTGCTAGCATATCGTATGTACACTGCTCGAGCGACAAAAACAGAATCGTCGTTGCTCGCCTATCACCCGGCTCTCGCTCGAGCAAGAGGCCATCTCTCGCCTGTCACTAGTTCTTCGCTCGATCAACAAGTCGATCCGGATAACCCTAATTGCTGTTTTGAAGTATTTTTTTGGCCTATTCAACATAATTACCCTCTCTTATAAATACCCAAGTCTATGCACGAATTGTGTGGTAGTTGATTATTATTCTCTTACTTCATATCATTCTTTAGAGATTTAATAACACATTCCTCATTTGTGATTTATTCTTGTTATTCTTGAGATTATTCAATTACACTTTGGGAAAACATCAAATTGAAGAATCCAAAACATCTACTTCCTAAACATCCTTAGGATTTTACTTTCAGAGGCTGCTAGAGGTTGAGAGAGGTTGAACTATAAGCGAAGGAAAAACACAAGAACGGGAAGTTATTGTAATTTCACTTGGAAGAGACAATTGCAGAAGATCGGGAGCTAGTGGGTTCAGCTGATCTTGGAGGTTACAGGAATTAAGTCGGGAAGTCTAGTGGAGTTGGATAGATAGCATCTTATTGTAAATCTGTATTGTCTATAGTTGAGGTAATAAGATTGATCCCGGAGTTTTCACCAGTTGAGTTTCTCCGTCATCAATATAGGTGTCATTTACTGATTTCTTATTACAAACTGTGGCAATTCAATTTAGGATAATTGGATTATTTGTTTAACCATCTAACAATAATTAAAAGTGACGTGTTGCTTGTTAATTGTATAATTCTGCATATAAGGTCAAACTTAGTTAGTAAAATACGAAATTTTAATTGGTATCAGAGCCTAAATTCGAATCCTGGCCTTAGATTTCTGGATGAGTAATTCATTATCCGTCTCGTCATATTTTTATGGCAATAGTTATGTTTATTGGAAAGTTAGGATGAGAGCTTTCCTAAAATCTATAGATGAGGGAATTTGGTTAAGTGTGGTTAATTATTGGACTACCCCTAGTTTTACAGTTAATAATGAAGTTATCACCACTCTCATTGCTAATTGGATTAGAGCAAACTTAAATTAGTGTAACTGGAATAACAAAGCCTTACATCCATATTTATGGCAGTGTTCCTTAAAGAATTTAGGAGAGTATCTATGTGTGAGGTTGCTAAAGAAGTTTGAGATATTTTACAGACCATACATGAGGAAACTCATGCTGTTAAAAACTCTAAGTTGTAGATGATGACCCCTAGGTTTGAAGAGATTAGGATGAAAGAGTATGAAACTTTTGATGAGTTTTATGCGAACTTAAACGACATAGTAAATTCTAGTTTCAACCTATGTGAGAGAATCAGTGAGCCTAAAATTGTAAGAAAAATTCTTAGATCCTTACCTAAAAGGTTTAGGCCTAAAGTCACGGCTATAGAGGAGAGCAA
>CAIGRB010042790.1:8395-26831 GCA_903798255.1 Fraxinus quadrangulata
TTTTTATTTTTTATTTTTCATAATTTTTATTTTTATAGAATTTTTATAATTTTATATTTTTAGAAATTTTTTTTTTAATATTTTAGAATTTTTTTTAAAAAAAATTTTATTTCAAAATTTTTATATTTTTAAATTTTTTTGAATTTTAATTTTAGAATCTAATTTAAATGAAATTTTTATTTATCCACTTATTTTCCATGTTTTGAGTGTTTTCAAAATGTTTACTGAAAACATTAAAAACGATAAAAATGATTTTTGACTTTTATATTATAAATTTATCCTTGTTTTCGAAAATGCATATTCAAAAATAGCGGACCAAACACATTTCTAGTGTTACGCAAAACTGAAAATTAAAAACAACAAACCATATGCATCATTAGTTCTTCCACATTCTTCTTCTCCATTTCCCCTCGTTATTGCATGTGTTCAATATAATTCTCTGACAACCCCTGCCCCCAACCCTCTATCCCACCCCCTTTCCTATAGAAGGAGAAAAACATAAAAGATCAACTCTTCAAAAGCCTATAGACCCTTGTTGCCAGACCAGTACCTCCAAAGATTGTGAAAAACTTGAGTTACCAATGGTTCTATGATGACGAAAAATATGGAGTCAGAACCAAGTAAAATTGTGCCCAAATATAACAAGATGGTTAACACTGATGCATCAAGATTAGCTATCCAATCACACACCAGGTGATTCATTAGAGAACCAATCAATTTGTGCAGTTATTCGTAAGCACACGTTTACATGCATGCTTGTGTGCAGAGGCATATCTTTCTATGTTGAGTGTCGCATATTGACCGTCATACAGTGACTAGGTCAGATGAGCAGTTGGTTATACTCGACTCAATAAATCTCTATCCAAAACAAACTTGCATTTCATTTCTTTTACCTAGGAGGTAATTATTCAACAGTCATGAAATGTCCAAGCACCCAGTTAGCAAACATTATATAGCACAATGACTGTGTTATGAAACACCATCAGTTTCAACAAACTTACCTTAAGAAGCTTTCGCAAGATAGGTGTCTTAATGAATTCCCTTCTGTACCTCTTCATTATGTTGTGTAACATCTGCAAACCTGTCAAGATAAGGAAAGTCGCACATCCATGAAAATGGTTGCAATTGTAAAACAAGTCTAACTGACATGAAAGACATTTTGAACAGCAAATCACCGAAAACTACCATTCTTGTTAATTATATCGATTAGAACAGTCCGTGATTTTGTCTTCAAGATGGCATCCAAGATCATTGAAAGATCTCGATTACTACAAAAGGGAAAACAAGATAAGTATATCACAGAATCAATCCCACAAAAATAAACAACTAGGTTTTACTGTCTTGAATAACAAAACTACTTGAAGAAAAAACTCCAGGAAGTAACGACTCTAAATTACCTCTGAATGGCTTCACCATGCCCATTATTCCCTGAAGCAGCAGTAAGAAAAAGAAGCTTCAAGTAACCTCTCGATGCATCCTATTGGAAAATAAGACAACTTAATAAATTGAAAACAAGTTAAATGCAAACAAAACAGGATCAAATTCATGATATCAATTTTACACGCAACACGGCACAACAAACAAATTTACGAATTCAGATATCACAGTAACAATATTCGGAATCAAGGAACCAAAAATTATCGCTTACTTCTACAATTAGAAAATAACAAAGTATCAGATGCTCCAGAAAACCGAGTAAGAGTACAGGTACATCTAACAGGTGAGATAGAACTTACTTTCCGCTTGCTTATTCCCCCTTCAGGATCTAGCAACTCATTTAGTTTCTCCTCAACTGCAAGCAATTAGTTGTCATTGCAGTAAAATACAAGCAGAATTACCTCAAAACAAAATTAGCAGAAAAATCATCTACCTGCTTCAAAATGGCTATTTAAGGAAAGTTCTGGTAATCTTTTGGGTTTGTAGGGCACAATAATTGACTTGTCAACATCTGGAGTTCTTTTGCCAGTCATAACATTAGTTTTAAGCTTTCCCTTCTTTACTGTAGATGATGAATGATGAGATTTTGCAAGAATAGACTCCATAAATTCTTCACTTCTTCCACCAGTACCGGATTTTAACTTCCTCCTTGCTTTAACCAATTTTTTAGGCGGTCCAGTATGGGCAGTCATCTCATTTTCAAGAGCAGAGAAAAAGGAATTTGTAGTGTTCTTTTCTGCTATAGAAAACTCGTGCTTAACCGCAGATATAGCTTCTTTTGTAAGATCATCTGGTTGTAAGGATACATCAATGGGTTGAACAGAAGAATGTCTCTGGCACATTGAAGTCCTTAAGCAATCACCTGAAACAGGGTCAACACTTTCAACTTCATTTCTAGTTGAAGTTTCTGAAGTGTGTGTTTCGGAAATGTTCTCCAAGTGACCAGCAATACATTCTAGTTGGTACATTCTATCGTTGTTTTCTGATTCTTTCTTTGCAACTGTAATTTCTGCGCCATTGGAGGAATGTGTCATTGTACCATTCCAGTCATTATCCATCTCACCATCTTCACAGATCATAACGGGTTCAGGATATTCTTCATCAGAATCACCTTGAACGATTACTTCAGCATTTGATGGATCGCCACCTATATATCCCCGACAGTTAGGTGAACCACACACACATTTTTTAACAGCAGCCCCGAACACGCGTACATAATTGTAGTCAAATGTAACTTCTTCACCCTGACACACAGTAGTTCAACCATCAGCATGCATGAATTTATTTCAACACTAATCACTATGCATAGAAATCAAAAGAACGTAATAAGTTAACCAAAACATGGTGGACTACAACCAGGAGAGCCTAAGACCAACTATCCTTGTATCTGCAATAACTGTGTCTGAAGGTTACTAAGCACTGTGTATTACTCAAAAGACAATATGGCACTGTGTGTTACTCAAAACCAATATATGCTAATGGTATAGTACCCCCTCCAAAAAACAAAGAAAAAGAGAGTAAAAGGGTAAACAATTTAAAGAGGAAGAAACCTCCCAGCACAGATGTCCAATGTTCTTCACCAGAGACCAGACAACATGCAAATCCAGCAACCTCGGGAAGAGGGAGCAATAAATTGATTCAGCAAATGAGAAATGTATTGTTGAGGGAGTTTACCTTCTTAATATCCTTCAAAGCGAAAAGTCCAACACAAACTTCTCCATCCACCATCCACTGTCAAATAAAAATCTGGCTCAAAATTTTAGCAGTACCAAAAGCATGCAATCATTTTTTAGAAGCTGTAGAATAAGAGTTTACTACAATAGTTTCTGATCTAATCTAGCAAGAACTTTTCGACAACACGTCATAAACAAGCAGACAAATGAAATGAGCATGAATGGCATGAAAGGTATATTTAATATTCTGCTATCGCTAGCTTCTGATCAGCAAATGGCAAAGCTTTACCAAAAGATTATAAATCTACAGAAAGGGAGAAGGGGATGGGAAGGTCAAGGAGAATAGAAGAGAAATGGGGAGAAAATATGATGTAGAAGGGAGGATAATACATAAGAAGTCAGCAACTGCATGGAATTTCATCCTAAACTGTCCTCAAGCTATTTAACCGTATAGAAGATTGAGCTCAAGGGAATACCTTTTCAGTACGACAATTAGGATCACAACTGTGGTTTATGAAACGTCCCAAGTTCCCTTTAGCACATGCGTCAATGATCTGGAACAGAGGCATGAAAGTGAAACATAACAAAATAATTATGTACAACCCAACCAAAAAAAAGAGAAAATATCCAGACAAGCGTGAATTAGGAACAATCTGACAAAATGCAAAGAGATAAAATCAAGTTTCATCATATTATATATCACGTGCTTCCCCAAAAAGATGGTTATATGCATTAGCTCTTTCAAATTCAGTCCAGCCACGCTTACCCTATCTAGAATCAAATTCAAGCTTAAATTATGCCAAGCCAAAATAGGTCACAAACTCAAACCATTAACACTGCCTTTTATTGAACGAAACTACTGTGAAATTGAACACCACTGAAGCCCCAATAACCAGTATAAATAGCAACTAGTACACAAAGCAGAGGCACCAACATTGCACCTTAAAAATCCTACCATCAAAAATCAATAAATATATAAATAAAAACTGAAAAGGTGTTTCCTATCAACAAAATGAAGTTAGATACTACAAAAATATTCTGGAATGGTCATAAATTCATGAAAATTCCAGTAAAAAATGAAATACAAGTGTTGACGTTGTGTGCTTTTAAGTTCATATAATTACCATAAATGAAGCACTTATAATTTTATGGTTCATTCTATGGGATGCTCTCATCTCAAGAGTAAAAGAAAGAGAAGAGGCCGAACACGCAAGTCAGAGAAGATGAGAGTACTCAATGTGGTTTTGCTGAACCATTCTAAGAAAAGAAGAAAGCCTTTTCAAAGATCCCGTTCAGATGGACAAAACGGAAGGCTTTTCCACTCAAAAAGGTACCACTGCAGCATCCCATCATCTATGATGTCAGGATTTATTCTAACCCAATGGCAAAAAGACACAATGCGGATCAGAAGATGAAAAAATTTGCATGCAAGAACTGTTAGCAACAGCATTAACTCGAGTCATGAAGTGCCTCGAAATGGGGAAAAAAACAATAACTACATGGAACTTGGCAACAATATCATGAGAAGCTGACCTCCTCCAAATTTCAAAGCATTTGATCACTTAAAAGACGTTTTCTGTTCACTTAAAACTACAAAGAGAGAGTGATTAGGGCCAAACCTCACTGCCATTCAATGTCATGAAGTAAAAATGCTTATGGCCATTCAAAGCATACTCTCTTTGCCGAGCTTCATAAGCATGCACATCAAGCACCTGCAAGATCCACAAACTAACATTGGCATACAAGAGGTGAAGATCACCACACTCATAAGATCTCATGTACATTTATACACGTTTATTTCACCGTCATTAAAGATCAAACAGCAATGACACTTGTTTAAAATATCAATACTCAATATGCTCTCATAGATGCAGCAGAAAATTATAGACAACTATTAAGGGCTTTTCCAGTAATAGAGTATTCCCTAGTGACAAGGCCAAGATTTTTTCAAAAACAAACTATTTCCTTCTAAAATACCACTAAAGTATATCAATAAACTAACAAAGTAGTAGCCACGTAAAAAACCATTAATCTACAAATAGAAGTATTAAGTCTAAAACAAATGAAAAGACTGACCAAATATTTAAGAATTTTTTCTGGACTTCAAAGGAAAAGAAAATAAGAGAGAATTGAAAAACACAAAAACATATACACAACAGGAAAAAAAAATAAAAGAGGGAAGAGGGAAGTTACATGCAGCTGAAAAATAGCAATTTTATTTAGTATGCGCATTTGGGGGGTTCTCACTTCAGTTGTAGGAGGGTAGGATATGTCTCTAATCTCCAATTCTATTGTTTCTAGTTCTAGTTGGATAGTATTTAAACAGTCCAAAAAACCCAAAGAACATTCTGAGCAAGAAACAAACAACCTAAAAAGTTAAAGCGAGTAAAATAGGCTCAGAAAGTGAAGACTAAGGAATGCACACCAGCGTGCACCTCAGTAAGTAAAACCTTCACTTAAAAAGTAAATACTGAGGTTCAGCTTTGCACGAGGTGTGTCTCAAGGTGTAAGCCCTGGGAACTTTTAAAACAATCATAACTAGCATAGGATACGCTTGATAATGGAATCCGTGGACAATCAATGAGGGACGAACAGAAAATATTTATTTACCAGCATCTTCAGAATGGCATCACGGAATTTTCCTACTTTCATTGCAAACATATTAAGAGCCTATTTGAGCCCCTTT
Organism: Fraxinus quadrangulata; assembly: GCA_903798255.1. NCBI lineage: Eukaryota > Viridiplantae > Streptophyta > Magnoliopsida > Lamiales > Oleaceae > Fraxinus > Fraxinus quadrangulata. The sequence goes on from CAIGRB010042790.1 coordinate 14,192, forward strand.
TTTTGCCCAAAATGAATTTTGGAATAGTTTTCTAATGGAGAATATGTGGTTAAAAAATAAGGAAAATTTTTGGATTGCGCATAATATTATTTTATTGAAAAATGTGTGGTTGAAAATAAGAGAGAAAAATGTATTTTGAAAATAATGAGGACCAAACAAGGGCTAAATGGAAACATAAATATAAGATCACACCACATTGGCAACTCGATTCACGTTATTCACTATCACTCATTTGTTCTAGTAAGTATAAAGTCAACATATGCGATTTTTTTCAACACGTGAAATTCGAAGTACCAAATGAATGGAAATACAAATTACCTCTCCAACATATTCAATAAGAAACTGTCCTTCAGAGATATGCTCATGCGCCTGAAGGCCATAACCCTTCTTTCCACACCTGAACCACTTTAATTTAGCATATTTGCGCTTCTGGAACTGCAACCAGAGTATGCATGGAAATGGCCTCAAACACAAACACAAAAACAAACACAAATATGAATGCGGAATTTGCTAAAATGTTAATGCACCTGTTGATTTGAACAAAGTTCACCACATGGACAAGTCCCTTGAACACACTCAATGTTAAGCATCCGGTTCAAACATTTAGCTCCACAACCCCTTCTGCCTTCTGATGGAGGTTTGCAATGGCAAACCATTATCTGTTAGGCACAAATGAGAAAAGCCAAGAATCCAAAAGTTTTAGTTGGAATTCATTAATTTGAAGGTGAGGCTAAAATGCACGAGTTCATCCAAAATGTCAATAACTGAGACATCCACATTCTCACACAAACCCACGCAGCGGACTGACACATGCACCCAGATGGAGCATGAGATGATATCATTCATGTATCATGCTGCTCCAGGTTTGTAGCATCACTAAGAGTCACAGCAGTGGCAGCAATCAAATTCAATTGCACATAAACCCCAACTATTGCATTTTCCACGTCCATCACTGGAGAATTTATGATAAACACATGATCCTGCTGATTTGATATCTATTTATTGTTCTTTAACAGGCTCTGGCAAAGGTTAAAAAGAACAGCTCAACCAGCTTTGTGCGGACTATTGACACACTGTAAAGATAATGGCCTACACAACTGCTGGTAGCCCACCAAATAAGGCTAGCATGTAATGAAAAAGATCTCCATCATACTGCTCTTGTAATAACCCAAGATATATCGAACATGGTATCTATATCTTTGTGTGCTAGTAAGCCCATGGTTCCCAATAGATATCAAATAAATTATTATAGTGAAGGTCATAGTTTACAATTTAAACAGTGGCATCAATGGCCTTGTGTAAAAAATAAAACTAAAATAATAAGTATCACCCATCTGTTGTTTGTCAGATATGTAGAACATAATTCGTATAAATTAAAAATGACAGATAAATCATAGATAATAGAACTGTGGCAAAAAGGCAAAATTCATATGATGTAGGAAAATTTTGGACATGACCCCAAAAAGATTTAAGAACTTCGCTACATGTACAGAAGAAATGTACACATAGCATTACAGGTACACAGGTGGCAAGCATTCATTGGGCCTTCAACAAAAAACAGTTTTGAAGCGGCCAATGCAGTGCTGCTACCTGTGTATCTGTAAAAATCCCTGTACATTTCCCCTGTACAAGGAGCTTAATTCAAGATTTAATGAGAAATTTCTTCCCATCAACGTAAAGAACAGCATATCTCTAGCAGTTCCAGAAAGACTTTATGGGAGGCGGAAAATATTAGTGAATATAAAGTGGAGTTCTTTATTATTCTTTTAGTAATTTATACAAAAACATAACAAATATTATAAATATATAGGATTTAAGAAGAGGAATAGACAAGCACAAAATCATGATGCTAAACAGGAACTTCTTTTTTATGCATAAAGACTTCAAGTAGAACTTAGTTAACAATGTCTACGTTCTAAATAATATACTGTATCTGTCACCTCAAACCAATGACCCATTTTCTTGCCCTCATACTCCATGTCAATTACCAAGTGGAGAACTACAAGCTTATACAATCTTGAAATTATCAAAAGCATCGAATCAATTCCGTGTTTGTTCTGTGAATGAATTATTTAATCAGAAATTTCGTACCAATTAAGAAACATCTCCAGGTGACTAATACCTAACTTACATAAGCATTCAAAGGTGGTGTGCAAAAATATTTTATCATGAATGACAATAGTTACATATTGCTATGTATTAAACCATACAAAAATTAAATTTATTTCTATGCAAAATTCCATTGCAATCAAGTCAGTAATTTCAATATAATATATACTGGGACAGTATAAGAGGTTAATTTAAACTGAACACCAAATTGTGATATTAAAACAAAATGGACACGCATTAGCATTTACCTCATCAATAGTTTGACTTTTACGGCTTCGATGCAGAAACAGGTTTGACTTGATAAGCTTCCAAGAAGACTGTTGAGGAGCTGCAAAAATATAAAGATAACTCAAAGTTCCAGCACAGGAAGAAGTGCATCACCTTTCAATGAATTTAAAATACAAGGATGGAGCAACATTATTGTCGCAACATCATTGTGAAGATCAAATACCTGTTGACTGATTCGGATTCAAGAAGACGCCAGGTGAATCATCTTCACAGGAACCATCGGATATTTCCAGCTCTTCGTTGATCGCCACGTTTGATTTCTCTTGCGGAATTGAGCAGTCAGCAAAGCCTTTATCCTCATTATCCTTGCAAGTCCTTCAATACGAATAAAATATAAGAACAAAAAGACCCTTCCAACTGCAGAGCACAAGAAAAATCTCGCATCTTAGAATTAATAATTGTAACCAGTATACCCCACCAAGGCTCAACATTCAGGACTTCTCTTCACAATTAATACAGAAGTACTGCTGTACTTTCATGTTCTGAACTCAATAGAGATATACCGCTTTCAGCATTTCACTTAAAACTGAATGCTTAAGTTTGTGCTCAAGTCTTCCCTCATAATTAACCATCAAATAAGGGAAATATCCAACTTGGTGTTACCTAAAAGACCTAGCAGTTGAGAAATTCCATGCGCACAGCCGAAGATAGGGTATGAAATAATAATTTAAGTATCAATGCTAGATGAGTATATGATTTTAAAAGTTCTGGTGCATGAATCGTTCCAACAATACCTTGCTTGCATATCCCATCATTCCTTCTTGAAAACCTACCAGAAGGAGGTTCAGTAATTCATCTACATCTTCATGATCTATTTTAAATGAGGGCGAGTGTATGATTTTAGAAGTTCTGGGCATGAAATGTTCCAATAATGTAACGATTGCATCTCCCATCATTCCACTTCTTAAAAACCTACCAGAAGGATGTCAAATACTTCTTCTAAATCTTCATGATTTATTTTAAATCTGGTAATCAATCTTATATATAAAAGCATTTGTCTCTAAGAGAATTTACTAACAATCAGCCCTGTAGAAACTTAAACCAGTCCCAAATAATTTCTGAAGAAAAAAATTATTTGGAACAATTTTGAAAGCATTTTTTGATCTCAAAGACAGACTATTTCACACTTCTACCACACTTCCAAACCCAAAATCTTGGAAAGTAAATATTTTTAAGAAATGTGACAACCAATATTAAGAGAAAATGCTTGCCACAAATAATATTACATAACTGAATTCACAAAAGATGACGAATTCACCAAATATGACCATATGTATACCTAACTCGCGACAGAATACCAACCATTTTGAGTCTTCTTAAATATTACATGGTCGCATATTATTATCCACACAACGCTACACATATAATTGTCAAAATGGTAGCGATACTTTAAACACGGAATAAAAAGAAAACTTTACAAGATAATTCAGCCAACTGGACCAGAAAGATCAGATACGCCTTATGCCTCATTACTCGATTGAGCCTTTTTATATGTTAGCTATGAAAGCTAATTATAAACTATCTGTTGACTAATTATAAAGAGGTTTCTGACTAAGGTGTTGACATAAGGGCATGGCATGGCCGCTATACAACTGTAAGCTGCCTATACCACATTAAGGGTGTGTTTGTCTCCAATTTTGGGAAGAAAAATTGAGTAATGAATAGTATTTTTTGGAGAATATGTAGTTGAAATTTAAAATAACAACTAATAGAACATTCATCAAATAAATGAATTCTTATATAGAGATTGTTTGTCTCCCATTATTGGGAGAAGAATGGAGTTTTGAATAGTATTTTTTGGAGAATGTGTGGTTGAAATTTAAAATAACTTTATTGGTTTGTGTGTAGAATATTTTATTGAGTGAATGTGTGGTGGAGAATCTTACTGTAGCAAATAATGTTTTGAAAAAAGGTAGACAAACAGGGGCTAATATTCATTGCATAATTGAACAGCTTAATGCAACAAACAAGATTGCTTACCATTTGTACTTTGGATCTCCAATTTTGTCAGCAAGTGTAGCCGGTATGCGCCTCCATTTATGGCAATCATCACAACGCCCCCACGCATTTCTCGGTGGAACATATTGATCATTTGCCCCACCGAGATGAGATAATGCTTTATTTTCTATAAAATTAGTTAAAATTTAGATTAGATAACCGGCGGAGCAGGATGTCTTATATCTATTAATTTGGGATTCATTTAAAGCATGATTGGTTGTGCTTAAAGATAAGGCAAACTTATTTTTAAGTCATTTATTATGCCAAATATGATTTTCAAAGTTACTTTTTTCACAAAAAAAAACTCACTTTCCTAGAAAGTAAGGTAACTGTAGAAAGTAATCCGACCTTACTATATGGTTAAGTAACTTTTAAGCAAAGCAAAAACATGTGCTTAAACTTGTTCTTTTCCCTTTTATGAGATGAGAGAGGGGAAGAGCAATTTTTCATACATACATCTATACATAGAAACTTTAATAGTACCTTCTGCCAGGTGGCTTTCTGCTCTACAGAGGGCACGGCTAGTGTCACCCTTCACCTTACGCTTACCAACTGACTTGCTCTTGTTTCCCTTACTTTTAGAAGCGTTACCTTTCTTGCTGGATGAATCCAAAATTCCAGACGCATGTTTGCTCCCTTCCTTTGCTCTAGAGCTTTTAGACATTTTTTTCCCCTTCGTACAAGGAAACAATGTCTCGGAGCTCTGCGACTTAAATGGCTCCTGAGCGACTGGAAGCCCAGAAGAAGGATTCATTTCTATATTGTCTTCTAAATTTTTTCCAAAAATTGGAGGTTCTGGGACTGAGTTTATAACTTCTGAATCAGGCGAAGTTCCTGAATCCGAACACCTATTATCAATAGATGCCCCAAAATTATCAACCTCCTCCTGGCAGTTAGTTTCAGGATGGTTGTTGGGCACTTCTTCCTCCAGCTTATTTTCAATTTTCTTATATAATTCAGGAATACTTTTCCCAGTCGTATGAAAAGTCTCAATTTCATTACCGATTGGGCAAGTTTGGATCGATTCTTTGCCAATTCTAACCTTTAAAGAGATGTGGCCAGTTGGGGTGCACCTTTTTCTCATTGAATTTTCAGAGAGTCGACCTGCCTGTTTCCTACCAGTCTTCCCATTTCCTTGACCACCTCTTACTTTTCTTTGTCGTTTTTGACTGCCTAAATTCGGGTCGATCATAACTTGTTCTTCAGAATCTTGTAATATATCCCCTACAGATCCCCAAACTGAGGAACGAGCTCGTTTGCAGAATAAACTTCTTCTTCTTCTTGAAATTTTCATGGAACTCAAATCCAATGGTAAGTTCTTTTTGGCTGTTTTCCTGCCCTTTCTTGATCGTTTCGGGGCATCACCATTCTTATTTAATTTATTCTTGCACCCATTCCTCTTCTGAGTAGATCCATAAACAATTAAAGGATGATTGTTTTCAAGAGTATTGCCATCTTTAACCACATCCTCACTTTCATTATCCCTCTGTATAGTTGGCCCAGCAATGTGAACAGAGTCAGAAGATTCAAGTTTAATAGTTTCCTTTCCTTCATCTACTCTCGCTTCGGATGGATCAGTGCCACAAATAGGTTCAAAGCCACTATCTCTAATAGTTTCTTTTGCAACATCATCCCGTTGCTCATGATGCTCAGCAAAACTTATAGAATCAAAAGAAGGAAGAAGAAGATCGACACCAGAAAGATCAGATGTCACCAAGCTCATACGTGACTTATCAGCTCTCATAAATAAGGGTTCAGGCATTTGCGAAGACACTGATAACTTTCCAACATCATGATTAAGATCATTGACAGATGCTTCTTCCTTGCAATCACTGATATCTTTGACTTCCGATACCTCAGTAAACATAATTAACTCGTTCACCAGGATTTGTCACGGAAGAAGAGGAACCTTGGTAGCAGGAACCATCCAAACGATAAAATACTTTCCTACTAAAGGAAAAAACTCTGGTGTATCTGGTGAAAATAAATAAAAAAGCATGGATAAATAAAAGGAACTGAAGAGCAGTAGAACAGCAAAAATGGTAAAAACTCTGGGACAATGAAAATATACTGGCACGAGGACTCAGGGCTTCAAAATGTCGAAGCAAAAAGTTCAGACTGGAATAGTTCTAAAAGCTAGCTAAAAAAGAAAATATAAGAAAGGAAGAAATTAGCTGACGAATGTGTGATGCACAGATAATTTATCAAAGTTCATACGCAGGTAACTTATGTGTCATATAAATAAGGTTGGAAAAGACAGCAAAATACTTCTAGTGTCAATTCTAAGATTAATTAATTTCACTGAGACAAAATAATGACATTCCAATAAGACAATCAAATTCCTCCTTCCTTTGAAGCTCAATCAAAATCCAGCAATTCATAGATTTACTTGTATAATATCTAAAATGGCGACGATAAATTGATGGGATTTCGATTTTCGAGTATGCATATTAATGCAGGTAGAAAAATTAGGCAAATACACAGACATACATAACCATAGAAGCAACGCGCATAAGAAACCCTAATTGTAAGCAAAATCAAAACCCTAATTTAAGAGTTGAAAAGCGCCAATGTCGACACATACATACACGGTAATGCAAATTCATTAAAAACGCTGTAAAAAAGTTCATACCTGGTAACAAATTCAGAATAAAAACGCCTCGAAAATCAATGGAGAATTATTTATCAATCAAAAGGCACATAGATTCACACAAATATAAGTTTATTTATATTCGTGCGTTTTAGAGAGGGAGAGAGAGAGAGAGAGAGCGGCTTTCAAGGGCCGCAAAGAATATATAGAGAGAGAGGAGTCTTCAGAAACGAAAAGAATGGAGCTTTTATCCCTCTGACATACACGCGGTGTGAAGGTACAGCTTTGGTTGCACAGGGTACAATTTGGTTGGTACGTGGATCTTATATGCTTGGACTGCAGGGAGGGTAGTGTGGGTATTATTATTTTTAGTTAATTTTTAATATGGAAGCTTCATCTTATTTGGTAATTGTCAAATTTATCCTATTATGATTTGAAATATTTTTGTTTTTAACATGGAACTTCAAATTATACTTATGCTCTTTGTTAAAACCTTGGATCGGAGTCTTTAGTCTTCAACTTTTATAGCACGACATATTTCTTCTAAATTGTTTATATAAATATAAATATTTTATACGAGGTCTAGAATTTTGATTAAAAAAAACTAAATTATCGATATTTCTTGATTTTCATTGAAATTTTAACGGCATCATTATCATCTAATTGAATCGAAAATAGAAATGAAAGAAAACTCCCAACTCTCGTCGTCCGCGTCCCCACTTTTATCTGATTTTCTTTTTTTTAATCTCATATACAATTGAAGGCTGAGCGAGTTGTAACATTTTTCGATTCCTAATTTTTAGCATGGTAATGTCAATGACAATTAATATGTTATTTAGTTGGTGAGGACTTCTTATTCTTTATTGTTGATGAATTTTACAGATAATCGATTATACTATATGTACATTACAATTTACAGACGAGATTTGATTGGGGTCAAAATTTCATTAAAAAACTTTCTTTTTTACACATCAACAATTCATTAAAGATTATTAAAATAGTGATATACAATAAGCATTTTCCTAATTATAATCAATCATGGTGAATACAAGGGTTCGCTCTTCTTTCTTGTCAGTACTATGTAGTGCGTATGGAAGAGAGAACGGAGAATGGGACAAGGGATGAAGAAACCAAAAGAGAACTACCAAGGGCAAGGGGCGCAAGTAGAACCAAACGGAGGAAGACAAGTAGGGACGTCATTGGAGCAATGGATTGCCTCGAGTATTCTTTTCCCTTTTCTTTTTTATTCCTCGTCTTGCCCTTGTTTTTTTTATCGCAAATCTTTACCTAATCGTTACATTTTTTTGTCATTTCCTAAATTTTGTTAGTTTTTTCCTTCTCTTTTTTCCAACAAAACATCATCGTTGAAACGGATGTAGCATGATAGAGTGGGCGATATGAAGGGAAGGTGCCCTTCTTCTGAAATGTTATGTTCTTCACCATGTTACAAATTTTTAGTAATATTAATCCAAATTGTTATTCTATATTATTACTCTTCATTTTAAATTCTAAGTTGTTCAATACTATTGCTTTTTTCTATTGCTTAGGAATTATTGATATTTAATTATGAAATAAAGAGCGATCTATAATGTTACGCCAACGAGGATCATATTTTGGGTTTCAATTTCAAAAATGTAATATTTGTAGGATAAAGAAATTATAACAATTGTATTCAATTAAGGTAATATTACACAAATTGGGAATCTTACATACCAACTAATCTACAATTTATGTTATCAATTTAGGGTATATTTCAATTTTGGTTCCGTACATGTATTTCTCTAGGTACATAAGTAAAATTTTCCCTAAATTATTTTCCAAGTCCAATTTAATCTACACGACACTCGATCGGAATTATTGAAAGAATTTCTTTTGACAGGACATTCCCATAATTATTTTAATAAATTCCATTGAATCTCAAATTTTATAAATGAAAATCATTAAAAATTAATGTTCATGCACACTTAAGTAACATGAGGAAAAATATAATTAGTTGCGTCATGATTTTATTTCGACTATCATTTAAGAGAGGGGATTGTTTGCTCGTCTTTAACAAAATCTTCAAAATTTTATTAAAGTAACTAGTTAGAAATACGTGTCTTAAGAGTAGAAGAAGAAAGAATCTAGAGGGTTTTATAGAGAGAAAGAGAGTTTTTCAATTGTAATAGACGAGAGATGTGAGAGTAGGGTGGAGCATATAAGAGCATAGATGACAGGCCACAATCCAAGCGCTCAGCAGCCTCCACGTGTCATCATTTGGTAGAAATCGTTATTGATCATTAAGGGTTATCACACGCGTTTGAGGATGCAACCTCTAGTCATATGCCCATTATATCACTTGGCAGGCCACATGATAGCGCCGAACGTCCTAACAATCTCCGTCTTACCATCTAAACCAGTGCAAAGGGATGATTCACAGAAGGATCATTGGCCCTTGTACCTACAAAAGTTATTAACAAGTATCAAGATGACAATCTCTAAATTTGTTAAGTGGTAAAACTTTAGTACCAACATGTGCAGAATAAGCTTTAGTTGATATCCTTTCTAAATTAATTATTCCTTTTGTGATTATATCTCTTATAAAATGAAACCTTACATCTATATGCTTAGTCATGTTATCTATGCTACAAAAATGAATTGCACTTTGACTACTAGAACATACAAAAGTCTCACCATTGCTAAAACCTAACTCATCGATCCAACACCTTTTAAGTCATATACCTTCCTTACCTCAAACATTCGTACGATTAACTACCAATGATACAACATTTTCTTCATACTCTCTCAGAACCTTGATTGTCATTATCTGAAGGGGAAGAGTTATCATTGCCCAAACGAAGCAAAGAACATTAGTTTATGTGGCATAGTCAAGTATCAAGAAATAGGTCATCAACGCACTGTGTAGCAACATGTGCATGAAGCCTTATCTCCCTACAGCCCAAAACCTAAGAAGCCAAAGCACGCTATTATACATATGTTTGTTCATTTGCTCTAGAGCTATAAAGAATTTTTTTCCCCCTTGGTACGAGGAAGCAATGTCTCATAGCTCTGTGACTTCAATGACTCCTCAGTGACAACTAGTCCAATAGAAGGAGTTATTTCTGCATTGACTTCCAAACCTTTATTGAAAATTGGAGGTTCATGACCCGAGTTGATGCAGCCAGAAGCACGAAGTTATGATAACAAATAACACAATCAAATATATGTTGATTCTTCGCAATAATAATTAATACTTGATAATTGAGACTCATTGATTCGTACACGAATACAAAAAAAATGAATTTTATCAATACATTTATTGGTTTTGAAGAATACCGAATAAGTAATGAAGAATCGAGAGAAAATCAATGTAATTTTATTCAATAAATCAAAGCCATCCCCAACGCTATGCAGTTGTAGCACTTTGTTAAATCTAGAATTCACGGCTAAAAGAGGTCCCAATCTCTATCTAGCCTCATTCTTGCTAATTGGTCTTGGAATGCGTCAAAGCTTTTTCATTTGGAGAACATCAAATTCCAATTTGACCCTTAAATCTAGTCAATACTTGCATCCTGTGAAAGGTTATGTTGTGGGGGGTATAGGGGTAATATTGTAATTGTACATTTGTGTCTTGTTTGGCTTTTTTCTTGACTGGGCTGCAAATTCTTTTCTTTTTCATATTAAATATATTTTCAATTACGTACATTGTTTACTTACAAAAGAAAACTTGTATGTATTCTATTTCTTAGTTTATATTTTTCTTTCTTGGTTAAAGGACTAATGTAATGTTTGATTGCAACGAATTTCATGAAAAATGTTACATTCGATAAAAATTAATTCCACTTGGCCGTTTGATTACAACATGAAAGTGGAAACCGAATTCCAATGTACAACCACTTTAAACCGTATTTTCTTTGTTTTCATGAAAAAATAAATTCATATGAGTTTGGTGGGTTTTTATTTTCCAATTAACATGAAATTTGAATTTTTTTCCATATTTGCATATCAAACGGACTCTAAAATAAATGAGATCGAAAATGATAGAGGGTGATTCATCCAGTGTTGGAAATAAGTAAAATAGAAATCCAACTCTGTTTGGTGGAGATATTTTTAGATTAGATCTACGAAAAATAATTTTTTTTGGAAAATATGAGGCTAAATTGTAGGAAAAAGATTGGAGTTCACGTGCAAAATTATTTTATTACGAGAATATATAGAAAATAAGTTTGGAAAAATGAATTTTAAGAAAATAAGGGGTCAAACAGGAGCTCAATGTGAATTTGATTTTTGAAGGGGAGGTAGTAGAATCTACCCTGGCAATCAAGTTGTGGGGAAGAATGCAAATTGACCTATGCTATTAAGAGTCTTGACCATGTTGATAATATTGTTTGTTAAATTCGAATTTTACATTTGAAAATTGGGATATTGTTTGCATTTTCATCTGGGATATTGTTTGCTAAATTGACTTAGTATTGTGTTTTTGTTTTTATTGACTTTTCTTCATAATTTTTTTTTCGATTTGACGGTTGGAGTTTTGACTTATAAAAAATAATTTATTTTCGTGGTTATTAATCGAACCAAATTGAGATACGAACCAAATCGAACCGAACTGACTTACGTGGTTATGTCGCGGTTATGGTATGACTAAAAATTTGGTGGTGCGGTTATAATTTTGGCCGAATTGACCCCGAACCGAACCTTGCCACCCTATATCGCCCCCTCACTGTACTGTAAACATTATTTCAAGTGATGCTAATTGCAAATGAATAATGGAGTGTCTTGTATTTAAAAAATAATAGAAGAAGACTCTAAATCTTTGATATTTAACTTACTAAGTTTTAGAAAACATTTTTTATTATAAAAAAGTTAAAAATAAATTAATTATCACGAGAGTCCNTTGGAAACCAAACTTACAAAACACTCATCCACTCAACCAATGAACTAAATCAGATCCGCCGGTGCTCTTCTACATGTACCTCAACTTCAAATTGTAGTAATCAGCAATGAAGTCTACCATCTTGTGGATACATTTTCTGAGTTGTTCTGCATTCATTGGCTTCAAACCATCTTCCCTATACAATTCAACAAAATTCAGATACATTATACTTGATTGCATTTTCTTTATAATATTATTTAAATATATGATGCGACATGCGTGGCCCAAAAAATGTGATTTTTAGTCTAATCTATTCTGCTCCTTCATCATACTCCGGAGCTTGTGCAAGGTTTAGTAAGGAGGATATCAACGAAGAGGTACTTTTTTTGTTTAAATCTTCAGTTAAGACCATTCTTGATGAGGCGGTAATATTGTATTATTACTCTAATTATATTTCTTATTTACTATATAGGAATTAACTTTAAGTCCTGACTCTTAACCTATGCTAGTAATAGTTGTGGGGAAGAATGCAAATTGACCTATGCTACTAAGAGTCTTGACCCATGTTGATAATATTGTTTGTTAAATTCGAATTTTACATTTGAAAATTGGGATATTGTTTGCATTTTCATTTGGGATATTGTTTGCTAAATTGACTTAGTATTGTGTTTTTGTTTTTATTGACTTTTCTTCATAATTTTTTTTTCAATTTGACGGTTGGAGTTTTGACTTATAAAAATAATTTATTTTCGTGGTTATTAATCGAACCAAATTGAGATACGAACCAAATCGAACCGAAC
>CAIGRB010042790.1:27494-47150 GCA_903798255.1 Fraxinus quadrangulata
ATTTATTTTCGTGGTTATTAATCGAACCAAATTGAGATACGAACCAAATCGAACCGAACTGACTTACGTGGTTATGTCGCGGTTATGGTATGACTAAAAATTTGGTGGTGCGGTTATAATTTTGGCCGAATTGACCCCGAACCGAACCTTGCCACCCTATATCGCCCCCTCACTGTACTGTAAACATTATTTCAAGTGATGCTAATTGCAAATGAATAATGGAGTGTCTTGTATTTAAAAAATAATAGAAGAAGACTCTAAATCTTTGATATTTAACTTACTAAGTTTTAGAAAACATTTTTTATTATAAAAAAGTTAAAAATAAATTAATTATCACGAGAGTCCACATTTGGCTAATTTTTGTAAATATTCAGGTATTCTTTATTCATAAATTCTGATAAATTTATAATTACTACCTACTTATTCATTGTTGATTTCTATTTATTTATAATTTAAATAGTTTATAAATAATTTTCAAAAATAGTAAAAGATAATGCCACTATTTGGGAGTGCTTCTTTTTCACAAATAATTGATTTTTTTTTACTGTTTAATTGGCCCCACTTCTGTTACACCTTACACACGCACAACAATTGACAAGTCAAATGTGATTACACTTTATCAACTGTCATTTTTGCCCTTCATTGTTGGGCAAGTATAAAATCATTGAGGTGCAGTCATGTCATTTTGCTAGAAAAGTGGAGGAGAAAATAGTCACATAGATAAAATGCACTCCTATCCTCCTAGTCAAATGTTCACTGCATTTGATCAATTATTTTATTACAAAATTTTGACCAATCTATAAAATCCGATAGAATTAGGATTAAGTGTGTTCCCAGGCAAAGGCAATATTTTATTTCTCAAAATTTAGAAAATAATCAAATTTATTTTGAGCGTACACTATAGACAGTTTCTTTCAGAATATGTGACATTTTTACATAAAAGTAAAAAGCTAATTTTATATGAAAAATATTTTTTCTACTTTGAAAAAATTTTGGAAGAAGATAATCCAATATAACTACTTCTAAAAACACGTCTCGAATAAAAATTTCCTTTAGAAATTAGTTTCCAAACAAAATTAGAGTAACTTCCTAGAAAGTTTTTTTTTACAAAAAGTAAAAATCATGTCAAATAAGTCACAAGTGACATTTGAAAAAGAATTACGTTTTGCATTTTTAAGCTTAGCCAAACATGGTGCAAGAAAATTTGAAGCTGAGATCCGTGCAGGTGAAGAGAGAGAATCCGACCACGCCATGGCTGCCAATCTCCAGTTGCAAGAAACAAACCCTAATTTGAGCCATATGGGTCGCCGTGCCAACAGACGGATCAATTTTTCCCTGATTGGATTTAGCTCAGCAAGAGAGAAATAATCATCACAACCTCGTAATCGATATCTTCTCATTAGATAAAACCCAAAGCAGCTACCATTTCTTTAAAAGTTGCCACGTCCCGTCTCCACGTCTCTTTCTCTTGTAGACTCAACTACATCCCATGAGTTTTTCTTTAAATCCATGGATTCCATTTCAGCATTCATAATTTATTGCCATAAATCTGCATCCACATCATCCACAATCTTATTATATGAAATCAAATCATTAGCTTGTACTGTGGAGATAGTTTGCTTAGACTCTCTAACTAACAATTAACTCTCTAACTAACAATTACCTAAAAGGTAGCTTGACCCTCTTCTGACTTTATGGATGGTGGATCATACACTGTGGATTCATTTGGAATAGTAAAATTTCCATCAATGCTGATAACACCATTAGGTGATGCTATTACCTCATTATCATCAATAGTTTCTTGATCTATGGACCATTTGAAACTCATCTCTCCCATTCATATCATGTTGTCTAAGTATTCCTACCACCACGGATTGTATGTCACCAGGTTGTATTTCAGGAATTGATGGGATGTGTAAAGTTTTGTCTTAAGTTGGTTGGTGTGGCTCATTTAAGAAAAAAATTCCGAACGATCGATCAGATAATGAAAGCCCAAGACACAAGTTGTTTAAAAGTCCAAATATTTAAGACATTAATTTAAATAACTTTGAGTATAAACAATGGTCATCTGCTTGGTATTTCACATAGGTAATCTAAGCTCGAATCATTGTGCACATGTTTTACAAAGTTTTTTACAAAAGCCTTTTTTGGAGTTAAAATCTCATCATTTTCACATTAAGGCACAATTATTCAAGTTAATTGGAGGGAATAAATTTCTTGTTATGGATATTCATGGAGATATGTTACAAGTTAGATAAATCATTCATTTTCCTTCATTTTTCACCATGTAGAAGTTTTTACAAATAAAAAATTGAGAATTATTTTAGACTTAAAACTCTTCAAATTTCCACTTAAAGCTCAATTTAACAATGTTTATTATTACAAGATTCTCCCATTTTGTTTTTCATTAAAAGATGGTGGTTACAAGAAAAGGAATGTTACTTTTTTACCATACCTCTCCTCAAATTCGAATTTCACTTCTCTTCCTCTCAAAATTTGTGTTAGTTTTAGATTATTTGTAAGAAGTATATCTACAGGATTGATAATTCAAGGCAAAGAGTTTCTCATTTCATATCAAGAATAAAGGTAGATGGTTCTAATTATTTACTATTTTTATTCATGATATGTATATGTATATTTGTGATGTGTGTTAGAATTCTTGAAGTTATGAACAAATAAGTTTATGTATGGCCATAACCAATCTCTACGATCCCAATGGATTCTTCGAAATCATTTTAAATTATTTTCTATCACTTTTATATATGTGTATATTTTTCTATCGAAATGGTGTACCAAATGATATAAGTCTTACTGAGCTTAAAGCTTGCACTTTCTATATTGACAATTTTTCAAGTTAAAGGATGGTCAAGGAAGTGAGACTCACATGGATTGCGGAGGAACTGAAAGGAAAAAAATGCTTCATTTGTGTAGTAAGTCACATTCGAAGAAATTCAATTTCTTACTAGTTATGTTCAATTTCTAAAAGATGTTAATTTATCTTTACTTTCTCAGACTTCCTAGTTCTTTTTCTTAATGTGAATATTGAAATTTTAATTGGTTTAAGTACGCATTTAATTAAATTTGGTAAAGAAGTTAAGACTAAATCTAAGACATAAAGAATTAAATTTCAACTTTCTATCCGACTTTGTCACGCCATCCGGACAGAATTCTTTGAGTTTTTGGACAAGACCAATGGGGTTTGAAAGCAATATGAGTTCTCTGTCGATTGGCTTTGGAATCAAATCAATTGAAGGTCGGTACGATAATTTATGACCATTTTCGTGTGCTTGTTCAATGTACCCAATAACATCTTTTTGCATATGTTTGAATGTCCATTTGAATGTCTAAATGCTGTTAGAAAATTCTGAAATTTTACTATATTGTACTTGAATGAGTTTAGAAAATACTACAAAAATTTCATAGAATTTCGAACTTGAGAAATGGTCCAACTTAACTTGATATTTGGGTAGCGCATTATAGGGTTGAATTCCATTAACATATGATAACCCCAATTTCCATCTTCCATTTTTGTTTCTTTTGTTCAAAAACCAAAGTTAACTAATTTAAATCATTTGTTCCATTAGTCTTCAGAACTTGTAATGGAACATAAGGGTAGTTTGAATTTCGAAGAGCTAAGCAGCACGTTTTCTGTAACAAATCCAAATCCTAAGATCTTAACCGTTTATGATGGAATCATTCCCACTTATTTCTTTCAGCACAAACTTATTCTGGTTTGGCTTTTTTTCTTGATTGATCTGCAAATTATTTTCTTTTGCATATTAATTATATTTTCAATTATGTACATATTTTATTTAAAATGAGAAAATCTATATATTTTATTTATTGGGGTATTGTTATCTTTTTTGCTTAATGGAATGAGAATAGGAATGATAGAGGCGAATTCATCTGAGTGTTAGAAATAGTCAAAATAGAAATTCGACGTGAAATTGGTCGGTGAAGGAGAAGTGGTAGATTCACCCCAACAATCAAGTTGATACTTCGATCATTATAAGAATTAAATATTGTAATAATAGGACTGAGAGTAAATATTGTATTTAGGCATCAATATAAATGTAATTTTACACACTTATTTCACCCTTAAAATAAACTTAATATTGATTAAATGACTGGATTTCTACTCACAATTGTATAAATTCTGCCTTTATAGGTCATAATCTCCCAATCGGATGGAAACAAGGCAAAAGGGAGAGAAAATGACCAAAATCATGAAGTGGGGACCAAAGTGCACAAATGACGAAAGATTAAGGACCTTGGATGCAATTTATGGAGGATATAATTGAAAGAAAAGTCAAAATCAAGGACTAAATTGTGTTAGATCAAGGTTGAGGGACCTGATGTGCATTATTGGAAGACTTGATTGCAATTTTGAAAGATGGCTAGTGCCTCAGCTCAAGGGGCACAATCCCAAACCAGCAAAGAGCAATTTGCTCTGTCTATGTGCGCACGCCATGATACACAGTGCGCTCGCTGTTTACTTCAGCCGGGACCATTTTGCTTTAAGTCTGAAATTTTAGAGACTTTTTCTTGCAATTTTCTGGGTCCCTTTTTGAGGTTTTTAATAGATAAAAATTGGGATTTTTGCCTCATTCCTCATTCTTCTTCCTTTATTTTTCTTTTCTTTTCATTTCTTTTTCATTTTTCTCTTCTATCTCTCCAATTTCTCTTGGCATTTGGGGGTAAAACATGGAACACAAAAATGGGCAATCAAAGAAATTGAAAAAGTATTTGGGGAAAAATAAGAGCAAGCCATTTATCATCTTTAAGAATTCAACCTAAAAGGGGTTTTACCTTCACTCTTGTATTTAATCCACTAGTTTCTTCAAGTTTGTAATGTAAAGCCTGAAAATTTTATAGAATCGAAATTTTGGTCTAGATTTTTATAATTTTGAAAGNAAATAAACGTGTAAAAGTGCCCTTATCATTTGTATTTAATGACGCACCATAGACTCAAATAAATAAATAAATAAAATCGAATGAGTTAGATCCAGGATATTGAAATCTAAAGAAGTTAACTTAAATTTATAATTTTATTTAAAGTTGGTTGATGATTTAGATTTCTACGATAGCCATGATTCTTGTACGATAAAGTTCAATGGTAATCCGATTTTTGATAGGTGTTAAATTGTTGATTATGGTCCAATTCTTTTTGTGTCAGGTGTTATTCATATATTTGATAGGTTCCAAAGCTCAGTATTGTTATCTAATTAAATTAGGAATCATAAATTTATGTTAATTACCTTTTTCCCTAACCTTCCCCGTGTCACGTTGCATTATGAAAACATTAGTGGAGTACAGTCCAAACACTACCTTATTCATTCTTTCAATTTGTATACTAGTTCTCCCATTTCGAAAGTTGTCCTATCAACATATTATTTTGAATGGGTAATTATGACTTGCAGATAATCATGACCCTAATTTTGATACCTTTTTGACTAGTGGAACACTTGGTGTACCAAAACTCTATGGTCTTTTGCAACTATAAATTTCGTGTCATATGCTTTATTATTTACCACAAATGATATTATTTACGTGACAGAATTAAGGCTAGAGAGAGAATCGAACAATATCATCATATAACATATCTCATTCATAAGCAAGGTAGAGAGAGGAAAAGAAAACGATTTTCACGTGCATTAATTTACATTCTTTACAATTTTTTCAAATTTATTGAAGTAAGATGCTTTTGTATAAATGATTTATTTTCGTATATCTTTATATTCGATAATTTATATATGAATTGTCAATGAATCTTCGAATTCGACCCAATAAAATGTGAAATTCTTCGTGAATTCAAAATACTACTGATGGGTGTCTCGTTTAATCATCGATACACTCTATAAAAAATGTGGTATGAAGTGTCTATTTTATTGTTGTATATTTGTCTGTAAAAACTGCACGTATCTTATTTAGTATTTTTAAATACTAATTCTAATTAACAAGTTAGTTCGAACTGATTAAAAGAGAAAAATGCACTTTGAATAAAATTAAGCAAAAAAATTATTTTCTTTGAATATCTAGTTTTTAAAGAATATTTATATTTCCTCGTGAATTTTTTAAAAAATAATTTTTTTATTGTAAAGAGTTATAAATAAATTAATTATCACGAGAGTTATGTTTGACTAAAGTTTATAAATACTCATATTATTTTCTATTTATATATTTCAAGTGAGATGAAAGTATTACTTACCATTTATTTTTCTATATTTATAATTTAAACTGTTTATTTCCAAAAATGCTAAAAGATAATTTTTTTTTAATTTTTGAAAACTGAGGAGGGAAAAAAGGCAATTTAACGCATATTCGATGTTCATTGTCACGTAAAAACGATGTTTTGAAAGGTGATTTTTGTCGACTGCATAGTTAAAAGTGAAAAAAAATAAAAAATTTACGTACAAAATATTTTATCATATTATTGTAATTGAAAATGAGTACAAAAAATAAATTGTTTAATTTGCATGCACACTGTAAATAATTTCTTTCAAAATATGTGATTTTTTTACTTAAAAAGTAAAAATAATAAGTGATGTTTGGAAAAGAATGTGCTTTGCATAATTTAAGCTTAGCCAAACACGGTGCAAGAAATTTTGAGGCTCAGATCTGTGGAGGTGAAGAGAGAGAAAGAGTTCGACCACGCCATGGCTGCGAATCTCCGGTTGCAAGAAACAAACCCTAATTTGATGCCATCCGGGTCGCCATGCCAAGATACGGGTCGATTAACCTCAATCCCCAATCGGATTTAGCTCAGCAAGAGGAAAATTATCATCACAGCCTCACATTCAGCAGATCCCATGATCGGAAAACGGAAAACAAAACTGTGGTGTGAATATAAAGACCAAAGGCAAGGTATCTGTATATATGTATGCATATGTTTTTCTCCTTTTAATTTAAGGGCTGTTGGTTTAGATTAATGGAGAAATCACTGGCAAAGAGAGAGGAGCAACCACCCTTAGAGAAATCCCATCTCTCTCTAGCCTCATTCTCGTCTCGATGCTGAGCTAATGATTCTTGCTTATGGCTTGG
This sequence comes from Fraxinus quadrangulata, assembly GCA_903798255.1. Taxonomy (NCBI): domain Eukaryota; kingdom Viridiplantae; phylum Streptophyta; class Magnoliopsida; order Lamiales; family Oleaceae; genus Fraxinus; species Fraxinus quadrangulata. The sequence continues at coordinate 34,536 of CAIGRB010042790.1, forward strand.
ATCAAATGTATGTTTCTATTTGCAGTGCAGTATATTCCAATTTCACCCTTTATCAAGTTAATATTTGCATCTTTGTGAAAGGTTGTGTTGTGTAGGTAGAGGTTAGTATGGTAAATGACAAGTTAGTGCCTTGTTTGGTTTTTCTTGATTGGTCTGCAAATTCTTTTCTTTTTCGTCTTCTTTTGGTGGTAAATTACAAAGTGAGGTAGAGCATGATTGAATATGCTTAAAAGCTAACTTATAAGTAACTTTAAAAATTATATTTAGCAAAAGAACTAACTTAAAAGCGCGAGATAGACATTCATTTAAGTTATATAAATTGAGGGTAACAATTTTTTTAGATACAACATTAGAAAATAAACTTTAGTATCGTTTACTTTTGCCTTTGTTTTTACTCATTTTAAAATAGCTTTTGAACGAAATTCTTTCTTTATGTGAATTCATATCATAAGCTATGAGAACCATTTACATTACTCCATTCTTTCTCTTTCATTCAAGTTTTGAGTTTGCAACATGGTATTGACTATTTATGAAAACTGACATGCGTTTTCAAATTGATAATTCGTGGATTTTGAATGGATCTACTCATGATATAGTGATAACTTCACTTCAAGAATGTCTTGAAGTTACTTGGGCGTTGTCTAGAATTTGAACATAGATTGTTGTGGAGAAATAGATTGAAGATTGCTAACAGCATTGCACGTGTATTCGTTTATCTTCATAATGCATATCCTAGGCCGGAATTGGAGGCCATACAGAGTGATCATAGACCAAAATGGTGTTGCTAAAATGTTCGATTTCTCTGATGTTATGATGCTTATGATGGTCGTCTTATTACTCTTTCACATATCACATTTGATGTTCAGACTGCTGACATATTTACCAAGGCAATGACTCGACAACGACATCAGTTTCTTATGAGCAAATTGATGCTTCTCAATCGTCCAGCATCAATTTGGGGGGGAAATGTTAAAAAGATTGACGAAAAGAATATTATGTAGATTGAAGAAGATTACGTCCAATATTCTTGCACATATATATATTTGTACCATACATAGAGCTACCATATTTAGATTATTTGTAACTATAAGTTGTAACATCTTTAATGGAAAACCTATTCAGCCAAATGGTTTTCAAGAGATAGCCAAAGACTTATTATCTATTTATTACCGCTAATCTGGCAACTTTAGCAGCTTCTGTTATATTTCAGGTGTTAAATCTCCTTTTTACTGCATGCGATGGATTGTCAGCATCCTGAACTTCCAAAGATGGTGGTCTAGCTGGTATTTTTCAAACACGATAAAAGAATTAATGACTGTGTTAACTCACATTATATCAAGTATGAGAAATACTTTATCAGCAGATATAGTCAAATACATTCTTCAACCATCTTTTCTAACTCCTTGAAGGCCTTGTCTAGCATTGTACAAACACTAGATCCTTCATCTGCAGAAGTGAAGCATTCTACAGAACATGACATGAGAGGACCTTATTGCTAAAAAGACTAGTGAGTCAAGAAAGAAAAGACAGGCATCTACATTAATATTCGTATTAATCTAGGGCAATTCAGATGGAAGAAAGTCTACCATTGACAACATTCATAAGATGATCAAAAATTGTGAATCGCCATAGATTCTTTGATTTATGCTATGGATCATCTACAATGAAGCAGAGTCAAAATCACTCAATTTTGCTTCCGATTAAACTTGCACGAACATTAAGGTCAGGTCTTTCAAGAATCCCACCTTTTTCTTTCCTTGGAATAAATTGACTTACCTCATCAGTCATCACCGCTATTTATTGGCGTTCCAGATTGAGTTTTTCTAGAATACAAACTTTATCATTTTGATCTCTGAGTTGAAGTATTTAGAAGTTCATATTCTCAGTTTGCCCGTGCATACTGTGAAAGATGAGAATCCTTTTATGGCCAACTACAAGTTTCCTTTTCTCCTCACGTGATCATGTTTGGCTAACTTAAGTATCGCTTAAACTTACCTTCTAAGTAACTTCTTGTTTCTAAAAGAAGTTACTTATTTTGATGGTAAGGTATGGCTTACTTTCAAAATAAGTGCGTGTTTGGCATCTATTTAATTTAAAAACATAATCAGTCCAACCTAAATTTTATTCACATTTTGTGTGACCCAAGAGTACTACCGTTTGTACACAACTTATTTCTATCTATTTATATTTTAAAGCAATTTTAATCTATTTCCACAAGTTTAAGTAACTTAAATTTTTTCAAACATTGACTAACAAAAAATATGATTTATTTTAAAATTTACTTATTTAAGTATAAGTAAACATTTGTTTTAAAAAATGTAAATTTTAAGCTTAGCCAAAGTATTTGACCGCTATTTTTTTTGTAAAGAATGAGTTTTTGAATAGTAATTTTTTAAAAAATGTGTGGTTAAAAAAGAAAAGAAAAATTCTGGACTAGCATGAAGAATATTTTTATTGTAAAAATATGTAATTGAAAATAAATATAAAAAAAAAAGAGTGAAATAATGGTTACCAAACATGGGCTAAATATCCAGGTCACCTCTTGGATCATGTGTTTAAAATCAACTCTTCGTGAGACAAGTTGCTCCTCCATCCTGAAACTTGACAAAAAGTCAACTGTGACACGAGGCAGTTATAATCCACAAAGAGAGAATCTTCTACCACTATTGCTTTCACATTCGAAAGTCTTCTTTCACATTCAAAAGTCTTTCTTGATCTTTAGTCGAAATCAAAGCCTAGTGAGAGCAAATAATTATGCTGCCCTCTCTCAGTTTCTTCTTCTTCTTTCAGTTTATGCACCATAAAATCCTAAATTAGCTAGCTTTTTCTTGTGTATCCTCCTGATTTCCAACTGATCAATTTCCTGATAGCCTAAGACAACAACCGCTCTTTTCTTTCAAGAAGCAGGGCGACTGATAGGGAGGAGCAAGCTAATGCTCGCAGCCCACGTATACCCTGCACCTCTAGTCAGTTTAAAGTACTGATCTGTTGAGCATCAAGTTCCATGAACCCCCTCAAAAGGTTGATGTCATGCTTTAGACCTAATCAGAAGGAAGAAACATCAGTCGCCTTCTTGAAGAATGGAGGCGAACTACTAGAGGAACTTATTGCATCTTTTGATGGACGCCATAGAGTTCCTATTGCTAGCTTCTCTGCCCAAGAGCTCATCAGGGCGACAAATGACTTCGCGGACTGTGTACATATCAGTGAAAATGGTTATTTATTCAAAGGATGTTTGGGAGATCGCCTGGTTTTAGTGAAGAAGTTCCATGACGAGCTAATCAGCCCCCGGAAACTTAATGGTGCCATCAATGACATAGTGATTACATCACAAATGAGCCATCTCAAAAATGTATTGAAGCTTATAGGCTGTTGCCTGGAATTCAAATACCCGGTTATGGTATACGAAGATTCTGGAAATGAACTTCTTACTGATCTACTCTACTACCCGAACAGCGATAAATTTTTACCCTGGAAAAGCAGACTGAAAGTCGCAACTGATATTGCTTATGTAATTGCTTATCTTCATGATGCATTTTCCAGGCCAGTGATCTATAAAGAGCTAAGGACAGATAAAGTGATAATCGATCAATTTGGTGTTACTAAATTGTTTGACTTTTCAAACTCCATAATGCTTCCTCCCGGAGAATTCCAGGTGAAAGATGTTCTGTTAGGGCAATGTGGTTCTATAGACCCTGGATATGCAAATTCAAAGATTGTGAACCAGAAAACTGATGTCTATAGTATTGGCTTGCTTTTACTCAATCTCCTGTCTGGACAACAATATATATGGCCCCATCCAATAGAAGAAATAGTCGGTACCACAGAGCGCTATAAAAGCTGTTTTGAGAAGGATCGAGTAAAACCTTTTGTAGATCAGAAACTTATAGAAGAGGGAAATCAAGCAGAGATGCAATTGCAAGATTTCCTGGATCTTGCTTTGAGGTGCATTCAAGAAAAGGGGGAAGAGAGGCCAGATATGATGACTGTAGCAAAAGAACTCCGGAAAATCGAGAAGTCCGGTCACCATTCATAGCTTGCTAAGTTCCATTGAAATTCACTATGTATTTCAGGTCAAATTTGTAAGAACTCAAAATTCTTCTGTTTATCTCTTCTTCTAACCAAGTACCGACAGGAAACTCCAAAAAGAAAAACTTATACAACTCGCCCTCAAAACTTCAATTGGTAATGAGTATAAGAAATTGGCGTTGTAGACTGGCTTGCATATTCAAATGAGTGCAATATTTAAGGCTTGAATGAGCCTCGATAGGAAAACAATTGTGCTATATTGAAAATAAGACTTTTATTCAAGTGTGATGATTAGTCATACATATTATCGTTACTTAAATGTTATGAAATTCTTTTCTTCACGTGTTTAGAAAATCAAGTGAAAGAGACGCAATAAAATATAATAACCACCATTAGAGTCTCCTAACCTATATTGCACATCAAAAGCAAGTTCAAAAGTTTCATGATTGAAAATAATCTCTCTTTTTATCTTGGCATAAAATTTAGGAACATTAACAATAAAGGAAAGAGCTAACACAATATGAAAGTAATTAATAGACAACAATTGAATGTCAATAGAAAAAGTATGCATTCGATTGGAAAACACCGTGGCAACCCGAGGAATATCATGAAATTGAAGTAACGCCACAACAAAGTCAATGTTAAAATCACATAAAGGAGTAGATGACAACAATTTTGGCACGAGGTCGTGGACACGTGAAATGTTTGGCTTAGGTGGCAATGCTTAAGTAATTCTCCAACTATGTCAATGATAAGTGTATAGGCTACAAATGTCATCGTGAAAGGAGACAAGATACGCTAATCAAAAGGAGACAACTGCACTATAATCACCGAAACAAATCTCTAAAGATTTATAGATTGCAAATAAGGTTTGATCATATCAACACACTTGTCAAATTCTTTCCACCATATTCATTACAACTGGAAAAACGACCTTATTTTTTATTTTTCACACTATCTAAGAGAAGATTAAGCAAGTCCAAAGAGAGATTGTCACTTTATTTCTTCCAATATAATGGCCATAATTGTGTCCATGGAATGTGATTATGTTCCCTAGATGAATTTCCCTTGTGCTAAAAGAAAATTTTGGAACATGTCAATTATTATATGTTCATATTCTAGATCCAACATGATAATACAATGCCTCACATTAGCCATAGTCTCAAATATCCTAACTGCCTTATCATACAAGGTGGTGGAATTATAGTCAGAGATGCAAATGATGATATAATTAATGAAAAGATATCATGCATGGTCTCATCACTATAATGGGTCTCGGGTGCCGTACTACAAAATATTTCATTGAGGCAAGAAGTAACTGCTACTTGTATAACAACATTTGGATGTTTTACTAACTCATCGAATAACAATATTGTGATAAGTGTAGAAAGAGACGTGAGCATTAAAACAGTTGGTGATTGGTCCATTTGTGAGAGCAAATCCTTACTGTATTCAAGTAAAGGTAGGAGTTTATTAAAAGACAATGAAGGCCGAATTAGTTTTATTATTTAAAACAAATTTTCCATGAAAATAATATATGAAAAAATGAGGTTTTTTTTTTTTATATTTTTATATTTTATTGTTATTATTATTTTATATTAATATAGACAAGCCAAGACTCCTAAATAAAAACAAAAATTTTCAACATCATGTACCTTAGATACTCAAGAGTCAAACAACATCCAAATCATCATCTATAAGTTAGCACGGCTACAATGGAAGAGTACACAAGTGACGTTGGAATACAACAATTGAATTCTCCTAAAAGGATGATTCAATCAACGGGAACAAAATAAATAACAAATCCTACAAACAGCAGAACTTTTTTCCTTCTCAAGGATGAACAGTAAACAATGAATAGATTTTTTTTAAAAAAAAATTTCAACTTTTTTCTGGATAAATTAAAACGGAACAGAAATTATAATGACGGAAGATTTGACTTAGAGTTGCTGGCTGCAGGATCTAATTAGAGTTTTCATTGGATGCTAATGAGAAGATTTGTCTCAAGCAGATTTTGTTTCCACATTCAGCGTCTTAGAGGAGTCAATGTTGTTTATGATTTCTACCATGGCTGTTGGGAAGATCAAGAAAGAGCTCTCTTTAAATCAAGAATAAGAGTGGCCAAAGAGAGGAAGAAAAGAGAACTTAGGTTTTCATAATAGTTTAGAGAACAAAAATAAAAACAGAAATTAAGGCTGAATAAAGTAAAAAACACAGCAATTAAGGCTGAAAAACAGCAATGAAGGCCAACAAGCAAAAAAAAAAAAAAAAAACCAATTATTAATTCCCAGAGAGCTTAAAGGTCTGATACCATGTGAAGAATTAAAGAATTATTCTCATTCATTATGCTCAAATAAGCTATATAACTTTTGAGGTACACTTGGGGAGACCAACTAAAATAGGAAACTACCCTAATTTAAATCCCCCAATTAAGGATTGTGATAACTACATACACAATGATTCCCTGATTTTATTGTTTCCTTATTAGGAAGAAACTGTGGGCTAAGAGAAAATTTGTTAGAAGAATTATCAAGGATTGAGTGGAAGTTTAATAATTCTATTATCAAGGATCATTCACAAGTTAAAAAAAAAAGTAAATGAAATTGTGACAACATTTTTAGACAACAAGCAAATGTAAATTGAAGAAAGAATATAAAGCGAACCAGCTGGAAATACCTCAATATCCATTTTCATCAGGATACAAGCAAGGGTCTGCTGCAAAATCCATTTTACACATGGGATGGCTGCTCAAAAAGTGTAGTATTTATTAGTGAATAATATGTTCAAGAAATTAAATACTAAAATAAAAGCAAGATAAAATAGATATTGCTCCAAGAAAAAGTTTCATTTGATCTTGGAGGTCACATTTTCCTGGACTTTACAGCTATACACAATAACAATTGGTTGAAACTGAGTATATAGATTTCTTGGCTGCCTCTAGGGGTGTCAATGAGCCGAGCCAAGCCGAGCCGTGAGCCGAAACTTTTTGCTCGGGCTCGGCAGTAAAAATAGTTCGAGCTTTTTTTGGCCCGAGCCGAGTCGGCTCGGTTTTTTTTTTTTTNGTCCGACCGAGCCACGAGGCGGCCCGGCTCGGGCTTTTTTCGGGCTGAGCCGACGAGCCATTTTGTCATCCCTAGCTGCCTCTTTACAACACAGAATAAATTAAAGGTAGCTATATGAAAAGGAGAAGGTTTAGTTACAGTCACAACACCATAAAGCCGTCACAAGCTTGCATATGAATCTCCTTGGGTGGCAAGTGGTGGATTGGGTTACCGTAAGTAATATGTATACAATATACATGCATATATTACACCTACACCATGGAAAGCAACACAGGAAGATAATGATGAAGAGGGTCTAGATTCAAGCTCTGCCACCACCATGGAACCATTTTTATGGTGGTGGGGTGTGTTGATCTTCTTCTTCCCGGTAATAACATGTAAATCCACCAAGAAAGTGCAATTTTTGGACAATCACGTTTTTTCTTTTTCAATTATCAAGATGATTTGCAGTTCTAGATGTTTCTTTTTCCCATGCCCATTTCACAATCCTTAACAAATAATTTCTTTGTAAATCACTGGGTTCCTGGAACTGCATTTAAAGAGGCAAAGAAATGGTGTGTGAAAATAGGATGGGGCAACAGTTGATATGAACTTGAAAAATGGAGGATGGTGGCTTTGCTGGTGTGTCATGCGATTTTCACGTGCCCAAACAGACAAAACAGGTTCCGCACAAGGACTAATCCACACCAAAACCCATTAGTCGGGGAGCTTGCTGCCAAAATAATTAGAATGGGATGACATTGCAACCAACCCATAAGTTGGGGACGAATGGCGCGCACCCCCTTCTTTTTGCACTTGCGAATTTATTATTTGGTCCAATTCTGTCTTTGTTGTGGAAGAAAATTCAGTTGAGATAAGCAGATACCTTCACAAAGTTGCATGTCTAGTTCTTAATTTCCAGGAAATGCGTGTCTGATTTATTGATGTGCTGTGGAGTTGCTTCCCTTGTGCCCACCTGTCATGAGTTGTCATTAGAGCACAACATAAGGAAAAAGCACTTCAAATACAATTTTTGAAGATGAAAGTCTACTAATGGGAGGCGCTGTTGGATATTTCATTGGAGAATACAAATTTTCTATAACATAGCTTCAAGCTTGACAGTGCAACAAACAGTTTTACTCACATTTGATTTTGTGATATATCCTGGGAGACAAATCCAAAGCGCTTGAACTGTTGCCCACGGTACTTTGAGATGCAGCTCGATACACCTTGACGCTCCCCCAGAGCTGGAAGATGGAGGGCAAGCCACTGTTGATGTCGATGAACTAGTATAAGTGCACCTGGGAGGTTCTGTGAGCACCCTGCCGAATCTCCCTACCATTTTCTTCTCTTCCACTGCCCTCCAGGTGTTCTATATGACCGACATAAGACTCGAGTTGTTAGATATTACGGAGGTGCAGTGAGCACCATGCCGAATCTCCCTACCATTTTCTTCTCTTCCACTGCCCTCCATTCACTTGGTAAAGAGTTGAATGTACTCTTGCGTGCCAGGAAGTTCCACTCGTAATTACATTTAGACTTGGAACGAGTCAAAACAAGCTAGTTTCTGAAGGTTTTGGTTCTAGTTGTACTCCATTGTTCAACCAAGTGAAGCATTTCACAATAATTTTTTTTGAAAAAAAAAATATTTGGCAGATTCTGTCAACTTTTAATAGTTCTTAACCAATTTGGAAGTTAAGCAGAATAGCAACTGCAATAACTGACAGATACAAGATGAATATCAAACCAACACCAAAACATTACACATCTGATTACTACTGTTTCCTGTAATGTCGATCATTGGACTGATGTCACAAGAGAATCATAAAATAGCTCAAGAAGAAAAGATATTTTGAGCAGTTCAGAATACTTGCTTGAATGTAGATAAATGGCTGACTGTCAATTGACTTTAAGATAGCGCGTGCTGCATGATTATATCAGTAATAGATTATGTACATAAGCTGAATTAGGTATCACAGCTGTTCTAAATTTCGTCAACAGTTTAGATCTACATATGACATAAATTGCTTTAGAATGTGTTCTGTTATGCTTATAAGAAAGTCAAATATATTTTTTATGAAACTTATTCTGCTATGATTTTCAAAACTACTTCTTTACTAACAATACTAACTATTCTAAAAAAGTGACTTATACGCACAGTCAAACAAGTTAGAAATAGATGTGAATGAAAAGCTCATTTCTCCAAATTCTCAATAGATAAGTGAACATAAAGAGCACGGAACTTATTATGGACTTCACCAGAAATGCATTCATTTTATATTCAAGATCACTAACTGGAATAGAGAGGAGCAAAAGAAAAACATTACAAAAATGGTCCGAGATTGGCATCATAATTTTGATGCTAAATTAGCTTCAGTAAAAGGGTAAACTGGTTTCAATTCAGGCTGCAGCAGTTACTTCTAGGCTTGTCCCTTCTTCTTGTAATTCCTTCACTGCATTTATAAGAGCAGTTGTTCTACCATTGAGAATCAAGTCATTCTCTTTCATCTCTTCTCGTAACTTCTCCGCTGTTTCCCAATCTAAAGCCTTCAAGCAAAGAGATTTAATGAGCTTATTGTACTCATCATGATTCGGGTGAACTCCATAGTCCTTCATCTCCCGCAACAAATTCACAGCCACATCATATTGTTCAAGCTTGCAGAACCCACGAATGAGTGTATGATAAGTAACAGGACTCAGCTTAGAGTGCTTCTTTTTGGCTTCTTCGAAAATCTTGCATGCTTCCTCCATTGCACTGCCCTTGGCATAACCACTTATAATGACACTGTAAGTGTATACATCAGGTTTCAAACCTCTGCTCTCCATCAGTCTCATTATTTTCATAGCTTCATCCATGTCCCCGACTTTTGCAAGCCCGCTGATGACTGTATTGAAGATGGCATTACCAGGAGGTGGACCCACATCAATCATCTCGTGGAGCAATCTTTTTGCCCTTTCAACATATTCAATCCAACACAATTTCCGAATGACACTTGAGAAGGGTTTAATTGCATGCATTCGATCTTCTGTTGTATAATCATTCAACATCTCTAAAGCCAAGGAAACAGTTTCCCTATCGGTTTCCTTATCAATTTCCGTAGGAGTTTCTTTATCAGTTTGCCGAAGTCGACAAAGAGAGCTGATCAAAAAATTTACGGAAGACCGGGGAGGATATATTTTCTTATCCTTTGCAGACAGATAAACTGAGTGTGCATCTTTAGCCTTACTTCCTCTGCACAAATAAGAAATTATTTTCCCAACTCTCTCGCTGCTCGGAAGTTTACCCTCGTGTACCATCTTCTCACATACTGAGCAAGCCCAATCAAAAAACGACCTCTTACAAAGAGCTTCAATGGTAAAATAATATGTATCAGCATTCAAGATAGGTCCAAACTCTCCAAACTTATTGAACACATCAAATGCTGCCTTTCCTTTCCCTAACCTCGAATATAGGGCTATTAGTTCATTTAAACTCCCCGTGCTCAGTACGCCCTTCTCCTTCTCCCCAACTTCCTGGACAAGGTCCCACAATGCATAAGCTTCTCTCTTCCTATTTCCCTTGCATATTGCACTAACAAGTGCATCAAGCACCCGTTCAGCCACCTTAAACTCCGATTTCTTCAAAACCCACCTGGCAAAACCAATTAAACTCTCACCTGGAACATATGGTGTTTCAAGCACCATAATTACAAAATCTTCATTCAAAATCAAACCCATGTTTTCGAAGTCCTCCTCTAGAGACCCATCAGCGGTAGCACTGCTCTGAAGCAATGACAACAAACTTTGCACCTTTTCCATATCGTTCTCCTCCATTTTTTGAATTTTATCATCCTCCGTTGCAAAAGAATCAAACCTTTCGTCCATAGGAACAGAACTCTCTTCAATTTCAGCAGCCAAACCATCATTTAGTAAGCCATCCTCATCTTCATTGAAAATCGAAGACCTAGCTTCCAATTCCGACGAAATGGAGCTCATGCTTTTATCAAACACGTTGTTCGAGCTCCCAGACAATTCCCCGAACCCTTCATTGGCTTCCGAAACGGACCATTCTGCGAGCTCTTCCTCATAATTTTCAGATGGGTTGGACGAGAAAAATCTTGCGTTCGGATAAAAATCAGATTTTCCACATACCCAGGTGGAGAAATCCGATTTGTGAAAAAAGGATTCAATACATGGTACACCTAACTTTAGAAACTCAGAGTTGGGTACCTGAGAATGAAATACTGTATCCCGGAATTTCTGAGCTGCCGTTTTCCTACTGAGGAAAGTTCTTCTTGCTAGTAGCGATGACGGTCTCCACATTTTCACTCCTCACCTTCGAATCTTAACCCCGTTATGTGAGGGGGACTTTCATGCCTTAATCAAAGTTATAATTTGGTCCATTCAAGCCTCTCTTCTTTTATTGTTAATGAAATAAGTTGTAAAATTTTGTATTTTAAATTATTTCTTCTATAATAATTTATAAATTAGTCATATATTTTATTTCATTATATAGTTTCATTCTATGATTTAACAGATTAGAATAATCTTTTATATATTATTCAAATTTTTTATTGAATTTATTATGTTCTTCAGTTCCTATGACAGTACTTTCTGATTTATGAATAATATCTTTTATTTTTTCTAACATTTTATCTAATAAATTATCTAATCCTTTAATAGTATATCCTGACATACTAAAACGCTGTAATAATATCAAAACATATAAACATGATATGATTCTTTTAAACAAAGTATAATCAATATAATCCATGCGATTTTTTTAAGATCTTAGAAATATTCTTTCTAACTTTAACAAAATCTGGTAGTTTTACTTTAACTTTGATCTGATTTTTTGATTCTTAAAAACGAGTGACTTTCTGAGTTCTGATTCTGCAACTATTTCCCTTCAATGGCTTTCTGCCTTTACGGAATTATTGCACTATCACCTTCTTACTATTCACTGTATCACTTTTAAGAATGTCTTCCTAGACTTTGATTAAGGAAAAGACTTTGTTTAATTGCTAAAATAAGAAAGAAATATTTCATTTAGATCTCTCCAGAATTTATGGGAAACTAAGATTTAGAATTTCATATCTATTTTTTAGAGGATTGGAATGTGAATAATATTTTTTCTATTCAAAGAAAAATTGATATACAATGGTTTTGTAAGACAGAGGTTTCTTGGCTATCTCACAGTTTGAGTGTTCAAGTTGTTCTACCTTTCATTTAGCCCGAAGGTCTCTATTTATACCATTACATGAGACTCTTATTATTTTCCTCTTATATCATTACTTACGCAACATCAATAATTTACATAGTGGTGTCAATAATCAAAGGCACACTAGCCTCTGTTTGTATTGTCTTCATTCGGAGCTGTCAAGATTCCTTCTATAATGGTGGTCCATCTTTTCATCAATCAATCTTCTTTATTTCATTTTCACATCTTTTCTTGGCATGTGGGGCAACCTCTCAACTTGCATGATTCTTGGATTGTTGTGAAGTTTCCATTAATTTGATGAGTATCAAATTTTTCAATATACTTTTTCAAAATTGTTGATTTTTC
>CAIGRB010042792.1:8064-23280 GCA_903798255.1 Fraxinus quadrangulata
CCAAGCACAAATGCCCTTGCACTATTGGTGGGAGTCCTTTAAGATAGCAGCCTTCCTGATAAATCGATTGCCAACCCCCACACTGCAACATAAATCCTCCTTTCAGGCTCTATATAAAGAGGACTTTGACTATAAGATGCTAAAAACCTTTGGATGCACTTGCTATCCCTGCTTAAGACCCTATCAAAAACACAAATTTGACTTTCATTCTCAAAGGTGGGTCTTCCTTGGCTATAGTGATTCACATAAGGGATATAAATGCCTAAGTCCAACTGGTAGAATCTATATTTCAAGGCATGCGGTATTCAATGAATCAGAATTTCCGTTCAAAATTGGTTTCCTAAACAGATATGCTCAGCCCCAGATTTTAGACAGTGTCATTACCTATCTTCTAGTTGAAACTGAACCAAATCACACTATAATATCCCGCAGTGAAGTTGATACAATTCATCCTACTGTCTCAAATGCTGCAGGGTCTTCCAGCAGAGACTCACAACATGAATCTGAAGAAGGGATAAACGTAGATGACAGAGTTGGAATTACTGAAATGGATCAAGGAACTTCAGTTAACAATGAAGCTGCTGACCCTCAGCAAGATGGAGGTGTTGAATTGGAAGGTGGTATTGAAACTGGTGTTGAAGGTGCCACACAAGGAGGCATCACATGGTTACCAGAAGCAAGGTAGGAACTTTCAAACCAAAAGTCTATTCCTATCAAGATCAGAACCTTGAAACTGAGCCACAAAGTGTTGAGGAAGCCCTGATGAGTGGTAGCTGAAAAAATTCAATGCAAGAAGAGTACAATGCATTAATAAGGAATAAGACATGGATACTTGTACCTCCAGAACCGGAATAAAGATAATTGGCAACAAATGGGTATACAAACTGAAGTGTGACTCAGTAGGTAAGGTTCAAAGGCATAAGGCAAGGCTCGTTGCTAAAGATTTCTTGCAAACACCTGGAGTGGATTTTAGTGAAACCTTTAGCCCAGTTATCAAGGCATCAACACTGAAGATCATATTTACTCTTTGCTGTATGCAAAGACTGGGAAATTAAACAAGTCGATGTAAACAATGCGTTCCTGAATGGTAAACTGGAAGAGGAAGTGTATATGGATCAGTCCCAAGGTTTTGTAGATAAGAAAAATCCTAATTTTGTGTGCAAGTTGGAGAAGGCACTATATGGACTTAGGCAAGCTCCACGAGCGTGGCATGAGGAGCTAAGAAAAACTCTGTTGCAGTGGAAATTCAGGCAGTCAAAGGCAGATAAGTCATTGTTCTTCTTGATGGATGAAAGAAATGTGCTATTTACATTAATATATGTGGATGACATAGTTGTGACAGGGAACAATGGCAAACAAATACAAGCCTTCATTGACAGACTGAATAAGTGTTTTGCTCTTAAGGATATGGGAGATCTCAGCCAATTTTTAGGCATTGAAGTAAGCAGAACTGAAACGGGGCTGTACCTAACTCAGACAAAATATGTAACTGATCTACTTAGGAAGTTTGGGTATGAGAATCTGAAACCAATTTGGGTATGAGAATCTGAAACCAAGCTTGACACCCATGGTTGTTGGGAAACAGATCTCGAAGGCTGAAGGAGAGATAATGAAAGATCCAACCCTTTACAGAAGTGCTGTTGGTGGACTTCAGTACCTAGCATACACAAGGCCTGATATTACCTATGCAGTGAACAAAATGAGCCAATTCCTTCAAGCACCCACTGATGTTCACTGGAAGACACTTAAGAGAATATTTAGATATCTTAAGAGAACTCTGTATCATGGTCTAGCCATCAGGAAAAGTGACAGCTTGGAAATAATAGCATTTACGGATTCAGACTGGGCTTCGTGCCCTGATGATAGAAGGTCCACAGCTGGCTATTGTGTGTATCTTGGGGATAATCTTGTATCCTGGCACTCCAAAAAGCAGCAAGTAGTCGCCAGATCAAGCATGGAGGCTGAATATAGAGCATTAGCTTACAGTGCAGCAGAAGTCGCCTGGATACAATCTTTACTGAAAGAACTGAGTATATTACAGAAGATAGTTCCAAAAGTTTGGTGCGACAATCTGAGTGCTAGTGCGCTAGCCTCAAACCCGGTGTATCATGCTCGCACCAAGCATATAGAATTGGATGTTCACTTTGTTAGAGACAAGGTTTTCAGGAAGGAATTTGAGATCCACTATGTACCTTGTTCAGACCAAATTGCAGATGTATTGACATAACCTTTTTCTCATTCAAGATTCCTATTCTTTAGGGACAAACTTGGAGTGGTCGAGACACACTCAACCTTGAGAGGGGGTGTTAGGATTAATGAGTCATTTGATAGATTAATTCCATAGCCGTTGCTGCACACTGATAAGCTCAACAGCATTCCATAGTGCTTGCATTCCTTAAATTCAGGAATGGAGGAATAATTCTGTTGCACACTTGGCAACCACGTATAGGTGGTAGGAATATAAATCTGTTAAATGTTTTCTTGTACTGTGTGTAATTGTCTATATAAGGTAAATGTAAATAGGAGATAAGTGAGCTGAGTAATATAAAGAAACTTCAATAATTTTCACTCTTTAGTAGTGCTTGAGTTTTATATACACATATTTATGTCTTTTATAGTTAAAGATGAATTTTTCCCCCTTTTTTTGCGATCTCAGATCTGGATTCGTTATTGTGGCTTTTCTATTGAGAACATTCAACATTTGGATTAATAATTTCTTGTTTTACTAAAGTAAAACTGATCATTTTGTGTAAATAACAAGACATCATATAAAATGGATTATATGGATGTCGTTGTAAGTGCTGATAGGGCTGTATTTAAGAAAAAAAGATTGAATCTTTATTTTGTAAAACAGGGCAAAAGAAGGAGATAATGTGTTGGATTTATGTTGTGGAAGTGGGGATTTGGCTTTTCTCTTGTCTGAGAAAGTTGGACTCAATGGCCAGGTTTGCTTACATTGTCTTCCCCATCTGCTGTAGTTAGTATTGTTCTTCAAAAAAATTATTTTGCTTTCTGTTCTAATGTTTTCCAAGGTTCTAAGAATTTGGTACTTTGGCATGATTCACGTGAACTCGACAAATCTGTTTTTACCCTGGGATGTGGTTTTTCAAAAACTTAGAACTCCTGTGAATGGTGCTAAACTGATAATATATAAAAGTCACTACACCAAAACGTTCAAGCTGGAAATGCCTCGGCATCATCTTAAATTGTAAAAATTTTGCAATATGTTGAGTTGAGGGTCCTTCAATTTCATGCTTTGGTTCTCTACATCTCAGTTCGTCTAAGATTTTTCCTTCACCTACCAACAAATATTAGTTTTTCGACGGGACAGTTCAATCTATTCTAAATATCAATTATGACTGCAACTCAGTGCAGAAGTATGTCGATTTTGCCTTTGGGTGCATTCGGTGTTTCCTTGACTTCACATTTTGTCCAATCTGAATATTTTACACTTTTTACAACATCTCACCTGTACCATAGGACAATGGTTCTCAAAGAGTGGTGTTATTTCTAAGAAAGGTGCTCACATTTATTGTGATATTGGCTAGAGCATATTAATCATCATTCAATAGCAATCTCGTCAAAACGCACCATGTGGCTTCACTGCTGAATTTCAACTTTTGAATTTAGTGATGATTTCTGCGAAGTTTTAGTTCCATTTTTGTTTCTTCCTTTTTTTTTTTTTTTTTAAATTTCTCGGAGTTGACAATTTCACAGGTGACAGCACTTGATTTCTCGAAGGAGCAATTGCAAATTGCTGCATCTCGCCAGCAAATGCGATCAAAACCCTGCTACAAGAATATTAAGTGAGTGTCTATTTATATCTGTTAATTTGTTTCATAACTGGCCAACGATGTGAGGCTTCCCCACACAAGTGAATCACAGAGATTTCCTTTGAAACTTTATCCTATTATTGAAGCAGAGAACATGCTGTTAACATAACCTTATAAATTAGGCAGTTTGTATGTGATATTAACACAATGCAATGTATTTTAGGTGGGTTGAAGGAAATGCAGTTGACTTACCATTCTCTGACTCCTATTTTGACGCCATTACAATTGGCTACGGGTTAAGAAATGTGGTAGATAGGACGAAAGCGATAGAGGAGATGTGCAGAATTCTAAAGAAAGGTTCAAAAGTATCTGTTCTCGACTTTAACAAAAGCACTCATCCAATTGCCATTTCATTTCAGGTATTTGTTGGCTATAGGAACTTCACTGGTTGGACTTTTCCATTTTTCATTATTAAAATGAGCATGTGCAGGGATTCTTTGGTCGAAATACGAATAAATATAGTCCATTCTTCTATATGTACTCGATCAGTGCTCATATATTCAACATGTTTACTCAAATTTGCAGTTTGATTTTGCTGATGTTATGTGTTCAATTCTTGCCCCGATTTTCTTACCACAGGAGATTTCTGTAATCTATCATTTTAATCCTGATTTTCCAGGATTGGGTGATTGATAATGTGATAGTTCCTGTTGCAAGTGGGTATGGCCTTGCAAGTGAGTATGAATACTTGAAGAACTCAATCAAGGAATATCTGACAGGTCTGTCCTCTCTCCATCAGATGTATACAGCCGAAAATTTATGCGTTAATAAAGTTTTTGTCTAAGCTAAAAAAATGTAAAAAGTAACTTGTTTTTCCCGAATATGCCTACATAAGATACTGTTTCTTTTTTTAGACTCTTATTTTGTTGTCAAAATAATTAGCGTACTTATTTTTAACTTTAACCAATAAGAAACTATTTATTTTAAAACTCCTTTACTTATAAGTAATTTTTAGAAGAACATTCTCTTAGTTGAACATAATTGTGGATTGTAAACAGTCTTGAAGCCTGTGTTTATATGTTAAATGCATTACTTCCTTCATATTTTAATGATTCAAGGTAAAAAATTGGGTTACTCCCTCACAAAACTTGGTTATGAGTTCCTGCATAAAGATCTACACTAAAATGTAAACCAATTATGTGTGACCACTCATAAGCACCATAGTAAGCGGTATTCACTGGGCCAAGAGCACCTGCTCTTGTAAATGCTTCCATAGTATTGACAAAAGTCAAAATACGAAAAAAAAAATTGGAATGAACAGCGTCCATTGTGCAATCTTAGCCAGTTTTCCCTGGTCGTTCCATAATAATATGTTTTTTTGCTTCAATAGGTAATAGAAATGAAAAGAATGTTCTAGAAAGGGCATAAGAGAACTCGTTGGGTTTCCATCTATCTAGTGCGTGAGAGTAATCAAGCTACCTTCAATGGGATAACCTTCATTTGGATGATATTTGCATTATATTTTATAAATAACTGCATATACGATAAGTAACAATGTAGGAGATTTTATGTGGCATGACGTGTACTTGTAGTAATGCAGGAGATGAGTTGGAAAAGATAGCTTTAGAAGCAGGATTTTCCACTGCCAAACATTATGAGTTTAGTGGAGGATTCATGGGCAATTTAGTAGCCACCCGATAAGATCAGTTGTTTCTTCAAACTGCTTCCTTTCAGGCGGGTTGATTTACATGCTCTTGCTTTCTGCTACTTCTGAAGGGCTATACAAGCATATCTTGCATAGTCGTTTAGGTAATGAGTCTTATTGGCATCTGTCCTGTTACGAACATCCTTAGAATAAATCAATACTAAGTTTCAGTTATACTTTATGAAATTGATATATGTTGAATACATTTTGTTCAGAATATGTCACTATGATAAAGATTTGTGTCTGAGGGAGCTTAATGCAATTTTCACGGAAGTACACCTGCAATATGTAAAATCCAAAGCTCCCCTCCCTTCTGATCTCTATGTTTATCAGTGTCTATGTGTATTCATGCTGTGTTTATTGTGCTAGTAGTAAATATCTGCAAAATTATGAAAATGACTGATACTTGGGAAAATAGAGAAAAGGGAAATGAAATTCCAAAACTTTCATCTCAATGAATATTATAGAAATTGCACAAGTTAATATAAATTGCTTTTGAAGTTTGTATATTTGGTATTTGATTGAAATCATGCAGTGATAGTTGCTAGACATATTTTTCTTTTTTTCTTTTTTTTTTTACTTTTCTTTTACAGACCAGGAGATGGGGATTACATTCCTGGCTACCTAATTTTTTTTTGTGCTTCTAAATCTACTAGGAACAAGGCTTAGTTTATTGTCATGGTTGTAGATTAACATTAGTTGTGGGAAAATTTGAACTTATAATTATTGTTATCTCAGAGACTAATGCTGGAAGAAAATGCCGAATAAGATAATGACTAGCATTAACAAAAATAGTGGACTGTTAAACGAAATTTCAACTAGTCCTTTCTTATATCACCTTTCCTATACAACTCCATGTCAACTGATGTGCCCAAAGAATTCCAGCTAAAATTTTCAGTAAGTCATCTAGGATAGAAAATGCTATGAGAAATGCTTGCAATCGAATGGGAAGACGGGTTTTCTGGCACATTATTAAGTTCCATGGTCCTCTCATTCATGAAAGGGGGTTTAGTCGGTTCAGGGAGGTGCTCTTCTTTCTTTACCAGCATCTGTAGTGCTCTAGACATGGATGGCCGTAGGGACGGGATCTCTTGAGTGCACAGGAGCCCGACATGAACAACCCTTAGAATCTCATTCTTAACATCGACGCTATGATAATTATGCAGCATTATGTTCGGATCAAACAGCTCATCTACTGTTCTTTGCTGGAAATGCTTCCATACCTATTTGATACGAATGATGCCATGATCAAATCAAGACGGAAAGGTTAATAGAATTACATGACAGCGAAGAGTTTAAAAATACAACTTACAAGAGTTGCTAAGCTGTCTGAGTTCTCGAAGGCTCTGCTATTGTTGTTTTGTCTAGCTGTGACAATTTCAAGAAGAAGTATGCCAAAGCTATACACATCTGCCTTTTCTGTTAACTGGCCATGGGCCAAGTATTCTGGAGCCATATATCCTCTGCATTTTTTTTTGCAAATACAACATAATTTATGAGATCAATTCGGGAATTCAATTTCTTATTCGGGTTTAGGATAAAAGGACAACAACACTCACAATGTTCCTGCAATAGCAGTGCTGATATGACTTTTATCTTCTTGAAAAGACCTCGCCAACCCAAAATCAGCAATTTTAGCACGGAGTCTAGAGTCCAAGAGTATATTACTTGCTTTGATGTCTCTGTGAATGATTCTGGTTTTCGGGTTTTCGTGAAGGTAGATCAACCCTTCTGTAGTCCCTATAATTATCTCAAATCTCTTCTCCCAATTTAATGATTTTCCTTTGATCGGATCTGTCAAATTAAAACAGCAGCATAATCTCAAATTAATCACTTATACCAAACACAAACTAAGATGCTAATGCATAATTTACAATAATGGTTTAGCCTAAATCAGAAATCCAGCAGTTACCGAAGATGAAGGAATCAAGACTCTTGTTTGGTAAAAATTCATATACAAGAAGACTTTCAGGTCCCGAGCAACTGCATCCCAGCAACCTGACCAGATTTTTGTGCTCGACACTGCTGATAATGTTGACTTCGTTGTAGAAATCAGCTGCTCTATGTTTGTTGTTAAAGTAAAGCCTCTTCACAGCAATTTCTCTTCCATCTTGAAGAACTCCCTGCAATAAAAATAAATTTTAGATTAGACATCAATCTATTAGTATTAGTGCATTTAGTTTCCCATATCTGTGGAGTAATGACCTTGTACACTGCTCCATATCCACCTTGCCCAAGCTTGTTGGCTTCATCAAAAGAACTAGTTGCTTTCTCAAGTGTGGAATATTTGAAGTTCAAGCTGCTATGGTGAAGGGTTTTTCCCAGTTTTTCTGCATCACTCGAACCTGGGAAGATGGAGACTTCAGTGTAAAGATGATACCATATTCTAACTTGTTATTAAAACATAAGAACTGACTTTCTATTGAATGCTCGATTTGAAGATTAATCAAAAGTGGTTAGTACGGAAAGGTGTAAAGTGATGCAAAGCTAAGAAAATATGGCGTCGTCTTGTTGAGAATTCTCATATAGGCAAAAAGCAGTGCACCTTTTCTCTTCTTCTGTATTGTTCTGTGCTTCCATATATAAACTCCAATTACTGCTCCAATAACCAAAACACCTACTGAACTAACAGCTGCTACTATAACTACTGTTATTGTCCCTGCCGAAGTTAGTCGAAAATCTGAATAGATTGATACAAAATTGAAACTTTACAACAGAAATGCTAGGGAGAAGACCATTAAGACCTTTCTACCTCTTGAAATTCCATTTCCCGGCATAGGATTAAGAAAGTTAATGTCAGAGTACCTAACAAAGCACCCTGTATAAAGCGCCCGACCCTCGGACCATGGCAAGCATCCCAATATAGAGGCTGATGCATTCTGTAAACATGCGCTGCAAGAACTAGCGCTAAGTTTCCTCCAGCAATTAGCAAGAACATAAGCCGATTCATTTTCTGTCCCCGACACGTGCACTTGATCCCGTGCATAGCCATTGTTGTTTGGTGCTGCTGAAACTGCCTGTGCCACAGCCTTTCTTGCTGATACCTGAAATGCGGAATTCTTTTGAGTTCTATTCCCACAGATGGACCTGTCATATGGTCCAGTATACTCTTGATAGAAACTGTAATTCTCAGCTCGCATAAAGCAGCCATCGAGGTAAACCCTTCCGCTATTGACAGGATCACACCGAGGAAGAATTGAGCGTGCATCAGCGTAGCATAAGAAACAATCGAGTAACGGAAGATCACCATAGCATTGTGCTAGTCCATAATTAATGTTCGGTCCGGAGCCTGTTACTGCTACGCCGAAGCCTGAAGTTCGCATTTGCACACTTATGTTTTCCATTGTGACAACGAAGTTTCCGATAGAAATGGTGGAGTTGCTCGCATTTTGGTTCCCACACATTAAATCGATCATCTGAGCTCTTGGCTCTCCCAGTGATGCATCTGGCAGTAGCAGATTAACCAGAATAATAATGATAACAAATGGACTGGCAATAAATTTCTTCATTTTCCGCTTTGTTTTGTATTTCAATTGAAGGAAGACCTGGAAAATTGTACATTCTTTTCTATATATCCCTTGCGTTTTCGCTACCTGATTCATGAACCGAATATTATATTAAGGTTGACCCATTTCCTAGACACTTTCCTAAAGCCACTATAGTAATGTGAAATGTTTGTCTGAAAATGACATGAAACTTCCCCACTATAATAATGTGAAATGTTTGTCTGAAAATGACATGAAACTTCCTTGAAGTTACATTACCTCGAGAGGCACCAAAGTTGACTGTCCTTCTACGATGGACTTCTAAGCACTTCAAGCTCAAAATTTTCTTTATTGTTTAATGCCTTTTATTGATTTGGAGATACTATGCTAGTTGCCATTATGACTTATTTTCCATTTGACCATGTTTTGTGCTGCAATCGGTAAATGAACATGATTTCCTGCCGTTTTTTTTATTATTATAATGAGCTTTTCAACACACGCTATAAAAATTAAAAAATAATGTGCAACACGTTACAAGATTACTGATTTATAATAAGCATTTGCAAATTTCGAGTGATGCATTATAGCAACATTACACACTATTTTAAAAGAACCATCATATTTATCGCATACAATTTATTATATTAGTACCCATGTGCATGTCTTTGCAACTAATATACTTTGATTTTTTGTAGCACAAAAATTATCCTTCCCCCTTTACATATTTCTTGACCTTAAAGGAGCAAGAAAATTGCAAGTTTGTTATCAATATCTCCTTTAGTCTCAAATCAATTAAGCTCATGTCAAATTTTAAACCAAAATTGTAGAGTAGAAAAGCATTATCATTTAGAGTATGTTTGATACAGCTTATTTGAAATTTATTTTTTCTTAAACACTTCTTCAAACATATATTCTTCCAATAAAATAATTTCATATATGAACCAATAATTTTGCACTTCTTTTCTACCAAGCATTCTAAAAAATAATTTTCACTTCCAATAATCACTTCCAAACAAACACTTAATATTCACAGTGAAAAAAAAAATACTAGTTTAGAATTGTTTTCGACCCAAATTTGAAATAAATTTAAATAAAATCCAAACTAGTTTAAGAGTACGTGAATTTGCCTTAATCTAATACAGTAACAAGAATACTCCCGTTTGACAATTATTATTTGGGAAAACAATGATTTGAATAGTGATTTTTATGATAATATGTTGTTAAAAAGTAGAAAGAAATTATGGATTTACATGCAGAAAATATTATTGTATGTATATGTGGTTGAAAATGAATATGTAAAAAAAGATTTTCAAATAATGGTTGTCATATAGGAGAGCATCTCAACACAGGCAAGACAACTAGTATGATTGAACCTATGCTCGACTCCCAATTTTTTAAAAAACTCATTTTCAACCAAACATTTGTTCATAAAATAATTTGATACGTAAATTGAATTTTTTTCTTCTTATTTTTAACCACACATTTTTAAAAACTCGCTATTTCGAAATACATTATCTTACAAAATGGGGTTCAAACAAGGGCTGAACCCCTGTTTGAGCCACATTATTATTTTTATTTTCATTCTTCTACTCATTTTCAACCATACGTTTTTCAATAAAATAATATTTTTCATCACATCAATAACTTTTCCTTCTTTTTCAACCACACATTCTCCATCAATCTACTATTTCAAAATACATTCTTCCAAAATAATATGGCTCAAATACACCCTACATTTTCAACCATACGTTTTTCAATAAAATAATATTTTTCATCACATCAATAACTTTTCCTTCTTTTTCAACCACACATTCTCCATCAATCTACTATTCCAAAATACATTCTTCCAAAATAATATGGCTCAAATACACCCTAAATTTGGTTTATGTTTCATCATATATAAATGGAAGTATTTTTATGGAAGAGTAAAGAAGTCTCTTGAATTATTTTAATTTTATATTTAGAGAAAATAACACCTAGGGTCTTTAACCTTTCAAAATCTAGCAAAATATATACAAATCTCTTATTTTGACCGTCGAGGTCCCAAACATTTAATAACTGTTGCAGATGGAGGACATGTGGATGAGATCTGTCCATCCATCCATTAGTTGATAAAAAAAAATTCAGTTTTCACTCATTTTGACCATTTAATTGAAGGGAAAATATGTAACTTTACATTTATGTGAAAATTTTGAATTTCTTAGTCAACTGACGGATGGATGGACGGATGAATTTCATCCACGTGCCCTCCATTTGCAACGATTATTAAAGGTTTGGGACCTCGGCTGTCAAAAATGAAAGGCTTGGATATATTTTGCTATGTTTTGAAAGATCAAGGACTCCAACTGCTCACTTATATTTATGGAAGACTATTATTGAAATAATTTAAATATATATGATAAAATCGTTCAAAAAATGATCTTCTAAACATTATATCCTGACATCCTTACAATATATAAAAGAGGAGAATATTTTACTATTCATAAGGCATTATTCTTAGCTAATGCTGATGTCGTATATATGTGTATCATTATTTAGCGTCTGTTTGGGAGCAATTCTTTGAATATTTTATGTGTTTTCTTTTTACCGTTGGTATCTAACAAATGGGTTCTATTTTATTAAAACTTTTGACTTCGTTAAGTTTTAAAAAAGACAAGAACTAATGAAATACTTCATCCGTCCCAATTATATAGGTTGGGTTTCTTTTTTCTCTTGTCCCAAATATATATGCCAGTTTCCTAATGTAGAATATTTTGTTGTGTTCATTTACCAATATATCCTTATTAAATTTTCCTTACTTCATATGTCAACTTCTTGAAATCATCCAAATACACATATTTCCCACTTCTTGAAAACATGGAACAACTCTCATTTCTTTTTTTTCTTCTAGTGATTATTGAACTTCTTCCGTGTCTTCTCATTTTTCTGTCTTCTGTCATAAATAAAAATCACTTATGTCTTCACACTAGCATCTGATAAACAATTTCATTAAAACACGGTCCTACACATTGCTGCTTAATTTCTTGTCATATGTGAGTATTTGTCCAAATCGAGAGTATGAACTCTAAAAATCATCCACATTCCATCGAAGATACCTGTACATCAATTTGACAAAGTAATATGAATTTGAAGAAAGCGGTGAGGCCATTGCTTGATTTGAATGCTCCGCCAGCCGAAGATGGTTACGTTTCCGCTTCTCAGGAGTATCGACGTGTTGTTTCTCAGATGATCAAAATCTATCTACCAAAAATCTACGAGGACCTGATTGATGCTATTGCTAATAAAGTCGCACAACAGATGTTTACTAGGCATCTTTTTTTTTTTTTACAGTACATTTCCTTCTGGTGTTGAGAGTAAGTTCAATTTATAGCTACATTTTTTACACATGGATGGTGTGGACGACATGGTCTAGAGTAAGAAAAACAATGCTCCCCTTCATTGCAGTATAATCAATGGGAAAAAAAATAAAAATAACACAACCAAATGTTATTGTTCAAAAATCAAAAGCTAGGCCTTGAAATGAGTTCGAACATGTTTCAATATGTTAGAAACTCTAGGATATGGGCAAAACACTAAAATGATGCAACTAAAGCAAAAGAAAAAAAAATACACGCAACATAAAAGTGCTGTTTCTAGGTCCTTAATGACCTCGGATGGCTAAAATCCATCATAGGCAACCGCAAAGAAGTTGGTTTGATCCATCTCGTTGTTCCCTATTCAGAAAGGTATTATGGGCCCAAATCAAAGCTCGTATGCCAATTCTGCAAAGTTACCCGATTGAAGTTACGCGATTGAAGTAAGAGTTGCCTCTGCCATTAGTACAACTTCAGGCTCAAACTGAATGCAATTCGGTAGTTGCCCATTTCTCATCAATTTTTCATCACCTCAATCATGCATGATTGCAATGTCAGAAACACATTGTTCAACTCTTCAATAGGAAATGTCTGAAAAGCATTCTCCACTGCTAAAATGAAGTCCTCAATTGTAGTTGAAGCCTCTTGATGTTGAATTGAATCAATGGCTCTAAAAAAGCCAAGGTTTAAGACATTCATATCGGGACTATTCGGAGGTTGACAACATAAACGAATATCGAATCCATCCTTTATCGCTACTTCTACGAAATTGATATCGTTAACATTCTATTCAATAGCCTAGAAGAGAAATCTGGTACATCACTTTTGTAGCACTAAAATATTTTAAGTCATGCCAAATTCTAGAAACTGATCTAGTAGATATAGAAAACGAGTTGGCAACTTTCGAAATCACATGTTTTGCTAACTGTCCGTCTTGTCGTTCATGGTTTAGCATCTCAAAAATTGCTCTTCTTGTATCACCGGATAAATTTTTTTTTCTTGTTTGGATGATGCATATTGTTAGCCACTGTGTCGGTAGTGTTAGATATTTATAACATAAATATAATATCTGAAAGAAATAATTAATTCAGATGAAGTGTCCAATGGGTGAAAATGTGGAATTTGTGTGGGAAGTCGGGGGTTCGAGTCACACCTCACGCATTATATTAAAAGGTCTTTGATTGGGCCTTGGGGCCTTGTGCTTTCTTGATCCAAATAAAATAATTTTTATTTTATTTTATTTTCGTAATTATTTAATGGGTCAACTAGCCAGTATTCAGAAACTGTTTTTAACTGCCCAATATTAACAACCCATTACCACTGCATATAATGTTGGATCATGGTGGAGGCAGTTTCATCTTTTCTCTACCTATATAAACCCCCATTTGGACATTAGAAAAAACACACAAAAACGAATTATATCTTTCTATTGAAAAAAGAAAATATTATACTCAGTTTTTTCATATTTTTCTGGAGTACGCTTGAGAGTTCTGGAAATCAATTGTGATTGCTGCACAATTGGTTTATTTGATCGTTGTATCCTGGAGGTGATTGTCCACAGAGGTCGCAGCAGTTATCGACGGGCAATTTCGCTTTAGGACATCGTGCTGTCACGAGACTCGATCAGTCGATAAGTTTTATTTTTCTGCACTTTACTGTATTGCAACTATTAATCTGTCCAACAGATAGTGCATAGAGAGTCAACATCTTCTGAAAATTGATTCAAATCAAGTTGAAAATTCCGTGGAACGTGGGAATAGTTATCGTTTGGTGTAGTCGTGTTTTCAGGCAACAAATTCAAATCAATGGAAAAAGTTTTTGATGTACTATACATGTTTTTACTTGTGCTTAAATCTGTCTCTGTATCTCTATTTATAATGTGCAATAAAAAAAATTGAAATCAAAATTTGCATTTTCAGTATGAAATTGGCGGAATGGAAATTTGTTTTGATCAAAAAGTTTAAATTTTGGTTTTCGTAGTTAGCTAGTGAATATTTAAGTTCTGGTGATGGGTGCTAGTTTTCGTTTTAGTTGTTTCAAAATATCAAGTTATGGTTCTCAATGATTCTCATCAAGTTACATCATTCAAATCTTTATTAATTTCAACAATAATTTAATTTTACATACTGAAAATTAAATATGAATAAACTAGGAAAAATCTTGGCAAAAATTAATTTTTCAATGACATTAAAGAAGCTTTATTAATCCGTGTAAAAAACGAAATAAACCTATATAATTTAGACGAATGGAGTAATTTATATTACCCCGTTAAATTTTAGAATTACTTAATACACATTTCATCAACCGTTATATTTGACTATTCTTGGAGGACAAACTCGGCAATGCACAACAAATACAATTATGGCTACAGTATTGTGCCTGAGAGATGTCACACGCCAACATTAATAAAATTGATTAAAGAATTGCTCCCAGAAAAGGCTTCAGTGTTCAATTTTCCTCTAGAAAATGACATCCAAACGTGGCTGAAACTCATCCTCTAGAAAATGGAGTCCAAACATGGCCGAAACCCCCACTTTAATATATCTTGGAATTTTAATGACATTTACACTTTATTTCACGAAAATTTCAACATCATTTCCATTTCCTTTTATTATCATTTCATCTATTTACACTTCAATATCTTGGAATTTGACTGACTGACATTTACACTTCATTTCACATAAATTACAATATCATTTCCATTTCCATTTCCATTTAATGTAAATTTCAACATCCTTTCCATTTCTATTTACATTTCCTCATCTCCCTACTACATACACTCTTCTCCCTCGTTTCTCTATAGCAAGAAAGAAACCTCATCATTTGCTTTTTCTCGATCTTTCTTCTCCCTTCTATACAGACATACGCTCTACCTATATCTCTTGGTAATAGAACTTTTT
>CAIGRB010042800.1:12952-33977 GCA_903798255.1 Fraxinus quadrangulata
ACCTTCCCTCATTCGAATTTGATGGTAACCACTCTTGAGATCTATTTTGCTAATTATGCATGCACCAAATAATCCGTCCAACATATCATCTAACCTAGGAATATGATGAAGATATCTTACTATTACGTTACTGATGGCCCTGCAATCCAGCACATTCTCCAAGTTCCATCCTTCTTTGGCACAAGTAGGATTGGCACGGTACATGGACTCATGCTCTCCCTCACATGCCCCTTGCTCATCAACTCCTCCACTTGCTTTTGAAGTTCGTTCGTCTCATCGGGATTACTTCGGTAAGCTGGTCGATTTGGAATGACTGCGCCAGGTACGAAATCAATTTGGTATTCAATGCCTCGAATGGACGGTAACCCACTAGGCACGTCCTTCGAGAATACATCTCCAAATTCCTACAATAAAGAAATAGCCAAGTTAGGGAAGGATGGGTTAGATTCCTCAAAATTGAGGAGTGACTCCTTGTATACCAACAAAATCATTTGTTGTCTCCCCACTATCGCTCTTTTCAACTCACTCCCTTTTACAAATAAATTTGCTCTCGGCTTTTCTCTCCTCTAGGAAGTCCCCTCTTCTTCTCTCTCATGTGGTTCTTCTCTCTTTTTCTCTCTTTTAGCCACCTTGCTAGTTTCTCTCTTGCTCTCTTGCTTTTTATTTTATCTCAATTCCTCTAACTCTTTCCGTCTCTTTTCTTCCTCATTTTTCAGTTTGATTTGGTCTTCATACACTTGTGTCGATGTTAATAGTGCAAGTATAATGGACTTTTCACCCTTGACAAAGCTGTACCTATTTTTATACCTATCATGTATCACATTCCTATCGTATTGTCGTTGTTTCCCCAAGATATGACCCGTATGCATAGGTACTACGTCACACAATACTTCGTCTTGATAACTACGAACTGAAAAATTTATCAACACCCTTCTATTCACCTTAACTTCTCCACATTCATTCAATTACTATAACCTATAGGGCTTATGGTGTTTAAGCACAGTTAATCCCAAATTTCCACCAAATTAGTGCTAGCTACATTTATACAATTTCCACCGTCAATGATCATGCTACATACCTTATTATTAAAGTGGAACTATAATTGGAAAATATTTTCTCTTTGTTGTTCCAAGTCATCCGCCTTGATTTGAGTGTTGAGAGCTTGCATCGTGACCAATGGCTCGCCAACAGCATATTCCACTTTGCCTCCATCACTAGGCTCCTCCAATTTCGACATGCCTTCATAATCACTTTCACTAACCACCCCTCCATTATCCCTCAAAATCATCACTCTTTTGTTTGGACATTGAGAAGCGATGTGCCCCGACCCAAAACACCTAAAGCATTTGATGCCTCGACCACTTGATGGCTAAGATTCTATTTTCTTGCTAGCATTTTCTTCCATGTCCTTCGATAATTCATTTTTACCCCTAGAAACTGCCAAATCTCCTTTGTTGTTGTCCCACTTCGATTTCAATGATGAGTTAGAACCCGAAGCATCCGATGAGTACCTTGTTGTCCCCTTCCTCTTCAAGTACCTTTCCACCTTAATAGCCATGTGTAGCATGTCTTCTAATTTCACATAGTGTTGAAGTTCCACTACATTAGCTATATTACAATTCAACCCGTTCAAAAACCTAGCCACGGTCGCCTCGCGATCCTCCTCCACACCCACCCTTATCATCAACAACTATATCTCCTTGTGATAGTCCTCCATACTCTTCGATCCTTGATTGGTAGTTCCCTATATTTCTCCTCATCGTTGTTACCACTTGATCCCACCAAGAGATTGCGTAGTTGGTAAATTCAAGGACCGCCATCTTCACATTCTTCTCATCCGAATAGTTGTGGTAATCAAATATCAATTCAACCATTTTCTCCCACTCCAAGTAAGTCTCCGAATCACTCCTTTCTTTGAATAGTGGAATATGCATTTTTATGTTGCCTATAATCCCATCTACCTCGTCTCCAACCAAGTTTCTGCCCCCCTTGTTCAAGCTTAACTCCTCTATTTCTTATCCTACCGATTTCAGCCTCGATTACTGCTTCCTCATCCACTTCACTCCCATAATCATATTCTTCACGCACCTCCATCCTAAGCTCCGGCCTACTATATCTACGTATATTTGGAACTTCCCTACACAAGTTGGCAAGCTCCGTGTCTTGTCTATCCAATCTATCCCGCACATCTTCAAATAACCATTCAAACATACGTATCATCTCATCCAACATGTTGGTTTGATTGTTGTCTCGGCCTAGTGTTGATCCATCCCTGTCAAACATCCTAAATCTAAAATTTATTTCGGCCTCCCAAATGTGCGCTCGTCTATCACTCAATTCAGCTTTTTCCCTCTTTTGATCTCACCACTCAGCCTTTTTCCACTCAATACTTTCATCCAAGTGCTTTAAAGGATAAATTTGAACTCAACCAGGAATTATTCTCGTAGAATTCAAACCGGGATTTTGAGTGAGATTTTTTTTGAAAATTTTGAAGACTCAAGAAAGAAAAAGAATTGAACTGGATGATTAGAATGGAATTTGAATTCAAAAAAGTGGTTCTTGAATTTGACACAATAAATAACGTAATTGGCTGGCAATTTTCAAGATAAATAATAACAATTATACTTTTTTTTAAAATTTCACTGTTCATAGGAATTTTTTTCTGAATTTTCGGAATTTTTTTCAGCTTTTTTCGGATTTTTTTGACTCGTAATTCAACTATGACACCGGCAAAGAAAACGGAAGTTGATTTGAACACAAAATGAGCACAACCATAACTTTTGGATTTTTGATCGGAAAATTATGGATCAAAAACTAAAAAATAAAAATGGGAACTTGTAGAACGCTAGAAATAGGAAATAAAGATTCAAATGAAAAAAAGAAAAAGATATAACCTTGA
This sequence comes from Fraxinus quadrangulata, assembly GCA_903798255.1. NCBI lineage: Eukaryota > Viridiplantae > Streptophyta > Magnoliopsida > Lamiales > Oleaceae > Fraxinus > Fraxinus quadrangulata. The sequence goes on from CAIGRB010042800.1 coordinate 15,852, forward strand.
TTTTGGAGCCTAAGCTTAGCGAAGAACTATGAAACCCCAATGGAATTGAAATCGAACCAAAGAAAGCCAAAAAACCAAAGTTTTAGATTTGATTCAAGAAATAACGAATCAAAATAACCAACAAACATAAACGGATGAATATTTGAGAATCTCACCCGGTTGATTTGAACGCCACAAGAACGATTCTTGATAAGTTCGCAAATTGTCCAACGAAGAATAATGGATTGAAAGCAAATTTACCTCATAAAATAATTCTTAATAATGTGTTGTGTCCACAATAAAGAATGAAAAATTCTATTTATACTAGCCCTAAAATCAAGCTAAAAGTGTGTATAATATTCCAAAGATTACAAAATTGTGGTAATAATATAATTCTATTGCAAGGAAATTCGAGAAAAAGGAAAAATATCGCCTGATTTTTTGCTTATGCGACAGCATGGTATAATTGGTTGTGGTCACATGGTTCATTTGAACTTGCTCCAGAAATTCCCTGCATGACTCCATGCGGCCGCATGATGTTTTCTAATGTGCGGTCGCATGGTAGTAAATTTGACTCCTTTTTTCTTGTGCAGAATTTCATGCCCTTTTTGGATTGTACTCATAGATGAAAATTCGATACCCGAGCTAAAAGTTATGCACGTTTTCATCCACGATGCTCGTTCGCTGCTTGAACCGAGTTGACTAAGTCGATCCATTTGGTTTCTTCTTCTGAGCCCAACATGAAACTTGTTCCTTAGCTTGTTAACTTCGACATTTCTTCCATCGTAGTTTGAGCAAGCAATTTCATCGCCTCTTTCACCCACTTTGCTCTCGACCGTTTCATCGGACCTCCCTCGATAATCTCAGGCTTTATTTTAACGCACTCAACTATGTGGTCACATCAAAAAGTATACAATGCTTAAGCAAGATTATTACCTACTTCTACTATTACTAGGAAAATTATAATTTTAATCAAATAAAAGATAAATTCTACTATAACTAGAAAAGGAAACTAGATGAAATATATATAATTGAAAAGATAAACACAACTATGAAAGATAAATCGCCATTATATTAGGAAATTATTAATCATGATTTCTTTCTACATCAACTTTGATTTGAGCTAGACATGAAATCACCCAAAAAAGTTGTAGAGTCACTCTAAGTCTCAAGTATTATTCGAGATCATGTATTTGAAATTGAGTAATCAATTAAGAAACTACCAAAGATCAAATAGCCAATATCTACCATTTGTCGAGATTAACACTTAGGGTTAGAATATATTAGTTTGGATAAAAAGATAATCGTAGATGTTACAAAACAAAATTGTGACTTTATCAACTCCTTGTTTGTCTGTCCTTGACAAAAAAGACAAGTCACCACATGCCTTTTATAGTCGAACATCATCATGAAAAAAGAAGGCATCGACACTTAAGACCTCAGGCGGACTTTGATCTTGTTTGGATTTTTCTTCGTTGAGTACACGAATATCGATGGATGTTGAATTTGCTACTTACGTATATGAGATTTTGCAGACACCTGAGATGGTTCACAAGGCAAACTTGTCCGAGATCACATTCATGGTCCGTAAGACTGGAAGAGGGCCCTCGACAAACAAAAAAAAAAAAGCACAGGGTTGCAAAGGGAAAAAAAAAGGGAGAAGATAGCTATTCGAGGAAACTCTACTCGATGTGGAAGGGCTTTCTTGAGATGGGCAAGCTAGAATTATATGCATACCCAATACCCATTGGGTGTACATGTTAAATATGGGTAGTCATGTAACTCAAGAAATTAATAGCAAAACAATCACGTTTTCCTCAAGAGGATTAATGTCCAATAAAAAAAAACAAAGTACTGTGTAAAAGACCAGTAAAACGGTTTAGTACCGAAGACAGAATTTTAAGCTTATACATATGCTAGCAATACGGTCCATTTTTGTGCTAAGCAATAACTACACGTGAATAAAACTTCAATTAACAGACCACAAGTTGTCATGATATTAACAATTACAGTCATTCTTCGACAAAAAAACATAAAATTATTTGAATAATCTGAACAAAATCACGACATTAGTTCTTTCTCAATCCTCTACAAAAGGTACATCTCAAATGTAGTTCAACCAGTCCCTCTTTGGGTAATCCTTCTACCTAATTTAATGATTTGAAAGTGAAAGCCGCATGTATTCTCAATAAGCCCAGTCTCTTCCAAGCAAGTTTTCTAAAGGTAACTCACATGCAAAACCTAAAGATTGTAATGGATTAAATATTGTGAAATTAAATAAGTGAGAGACAATTGGTTAACTATATCACAAAATGCCTAACACTCGTTATATATAGTTTGTAGGTACGTAAACAAGAAGCACAAAAATCTTGAGAATTTAGGATTTTCATGAGTAGTTTGAAAAGAGGGCCTTCATGATAGGTAGAGGAAGAAGATACTTGTGGGTAGGTTTTTTAACCCCTTTCACCCTGAGACAAACAAACCGAAGAACCCGCATTCACCATCCAATGCAGACCTGAATTTGAACCAGAATATAAGGCAAAACTACACCTCACCACCCGCATCCCACAATAAGCAAAAGAAAAGAAATGGAATAAATATTGCAGCAGTATTTGCACAGGATATAAGAGAAAAAAATAAAATAAATTAAAACAAAATATTGATATACAGACTTGCAATTGATATGTCACAATTGGAGTAAGAGACGACAAAATATTCTAAAACTTAACATTACTAGCAGTTACCTTAACCGCGGAGATACATCTCACTTTTACAAAAAGATCGCACAAACATATCGATTTATGTCACATAAGGTGAAACCAAATTTTTTCCATGATAACTTAATTGGTCAGGACTTCTAGTCTCTCAAAAAAAATCCAGCCTATCTATTCGATGGTTCTAGAATACCTCCAGAGGACAGAGGAAACCCCAAACAGATGCTAGACCAGCACATTTTATTTAATAAGTTATACTATAAGATTTGACAGGCTTTCGGAAAAGGGGCTGCCAATGATTAAATTGCTGGACTTACAAATTTCCAATTTTTTGAGATTATTCAAGCACTTAGATTCTGAAATAAAATAAAAATAAATAAATAAAAATTGCCCTGGTGATACTCTGCATTATGTAATACCTCAAAACGCACCCAATGGAGTACCTATAAAAGAAAAATATCTACGTTACTAGGAATTATTGTATTACTGAAATTGGCAGAACCTGTAGCTATAAACAAACTATCTGAACTGAATTTCCAACGCATTCTTAATGGGAAAACCTTTTAGGCTCTACCTAAGAAAAACACCGAAAAAGCCAGGGGAAAACCAACATGCATGTGACTAAATCTTGTCCATGGCTGCAAAATTACAACACAGTTAGGCATTTCATGTTGTGGATTTGATTATATGATCGAGATATTCTCTTCCTTTTCTTCCTCCGTTTGCATCAAAATACACAAATCCTCTCTTTGAACATTTTTTTGAGGAAAATTGATATAAACCTAACATTTATAAAGTGTGATGAGACATGAGTTTGTGTATTCAAAGGGAGGGAGAAAGTCAAAAAATGAAAAAAAAACTAATTTGTCATTGATCTTGGAAAATAGAAAACTTAACAAAGAATTAGCCAACAGAAATTTGAGAAAATGACACGTTAGCCAACAGAAATTTGTTATCAATGTGGTTAAGCCTTGAGAAAATTACAACTTTCTTATTGACAGAGTAACATTTCAAGGAAACTAACATGGAAAGAATTGAACACAGCTGGAAAAATGTTTTGCACAGATCAATAATAAAGAATTCAGTTGCAATTAATCTTCAAATAGATGTAATATATAAAACCTATGTGGATAGTCTCAAATTTGTTAAGACGAGTTAATTTATTGTTTATGAATTGTTGGACGTTTTATACAATTGTGTAGAGGTGTAAAACATGTTAGCCCGTCCAGAAAAATACGAACCCCAGGGCTACTCCTGCCAACCCTAGGCTACATGCTAGGTTCAACATTATTTTCTTCTTTTTGTTAGTTTTCTAAGAAAAACGAAAAAGTTATTGAGGTCTCAAGATCTAAAGTTTGCAAAGTTGTTTCCAAAGTTTTAGCCTTGAACAGTGTGAGCGCTGATCTTCAAAATATCACATAAACTAGTTCAAATCTCGTCAAGAGGCTTTAATTTTTCAGAAACAGACTCTGAGTGCTTCAACTTCAGTTTGGATTAGAATCCAATTCTAACATTAAGGGTCTCAAATATGGTTGTGGATAGAATGCTAATGCACAATGGACTCTGAAAATTAGCGAACTTCCATGAATTTTTAAAAGTTCTACTATCGATATCTTGAGGTGTACTTCATATCACTGGACACACATGAGAGTCAAAAGAAGCCAAAAAAAATAAGAAAAATATGAAATGATTTCCTAGCAACCAATGACCCTATTTTTCATTTATAGCATTTATAAAATCATAATTTCTCAATTAAATATTCGCACATAAAATTTAGGGTATTACATAAACAGCTTGCCTCTTCAGATATGTTGCCTCCAAGGCACGGTCATCTTAGGCTGTGTTGAGACAGAGTTAGGCCAAACAAGGGATAGCAGTCCAATGCAATTCGAACACCTCTACAGTTTTATCAAGTAGTTTGGATCATAAATTGGTTTTCAACATTGTGCAAAAGGGAGACACAAACATTGATCAGCTGACTAATATGTTCTTCATGGGATGTTGAATAATGGATGAACTAATATGATCAGCAGAATCCCATGAGTTTTTCTTGTCGGAAAGTTAATCGGTGACATGGGAGGCTTGTTCTTGGGCGGCGTTGATGAGTAGCTCCATGTCTGTTATTCTGGTCCTCATAACATTGGCCACCAAAATGCAAATGAATCAGACGGTAAATTCAATCAATTCATACCTGTGTATATATCGATGGAGGTGGGATTACCAGCCAGTTCCGAAGGTCCAAAGCCAGAGTATCTTGACGCCAGGACTCTTGTCTCTCCACATTTCTGTCTTTGAAAAAAATTATCCTCGCTAATTTGGTTGGACATGATTTTGAAATCATCCAAAATCCATATAACATAATTTTAACCATTTTTCTTAATCCACAAAATCCATGAATTTTTATGTTTCTCGTCTTTTTCCTAGTTTTACCTTCCATACAGTAATTATTGGCTAATTGTATTTTCATCACAATTTTTATTTAATAACTAGGCTACATTTTATAATTACATAAAAGATTCATAACATTTACATATTATCATATAGAGCCAACAAAAGTTATGGTTAAATGAAATTTTAAATGAATTAGTTCTCTTTAAATTAAAAAGGTTAGGGAAATTGAAGTCAAAATTAGTTATAATTAATCTAACTTTAGTGCTTAACTCCTAATGTAATTATACTTGGCCACATCCAATTTCATTATATTTAGGCTTATCATCAAATTTCTGGCTCAATTTAATTAGTATGCACGAAAGATTATTAATTCTATTTTCACTAGGAGACTTTGCCTATCCTATTTTGATTTGGATAAAGGTTAATTGTAATTCCATTTTATAAAACTCTACTACTCTTCTTTACTTCAATCCCAATACTAGTATATAAATTGAAATTCATTCCTATCCATATACTTGGCAGTACACGACCTTGTTGTCTAGTTGAATAGAAATACAATTGTGATAATAGGTTATAGACCCTGTATATAAATGAAGACGAGAAAAATCACTACAAAACAAAGGTCAAGGACTCGATAGGAGAGATAGGACGAGTAGTATAGAAAAAGAAAAGGATTTTGTTAGAGTAACAGTGCCACGTAGGCCTAACCAATAGGGGGTGCCACATGTGCCCCTGTTCATCCAGGGCCCATGTGGATTTTCAAGCGCAAGATTTTATCTTCATTTTACAATCTTCAATAAAGAGGTAACTGCATAATGTGCAAGTAGTTCGCTTCCTTATATTTTTATGTATTCAATAAATTATACATGAATTTTCAGTGGATCTTCATAATCGATATAACAAAATGTGAACTCTTTTGAGTTATTTATAATGAAACGTGAAATCTTTTGGGAATTCGAAATGACTACGTGATGAGTGTCTCGCTTGATCATCGATATACTCCAAATAAAAGGTGGTATGAAATATCTATTTTATTGTTTTATTTAGTTGTATATGGAAAGTGGACGTATGTTACTGGGTATTTTTGAATACTGACTTTTACAATAATTTACAAGTTAGATCGAGTCAAATGGAACCGTGGCAAATTGGTATTGCATGCTGTCGAGGATTTTAAGAAAAATAAGCATTCAGTTTTTCTATCTTTCGATTGATTATTTAATTTTAATTGTGTTCAAATGCATATTTATTTCATAACTAGGTTATTATTCTTTTATTTCGAAGAAATAAAAACTTCATGTTTTAATTGATATTTATTATTAAAAAAATTATTTTTTTTATCATTTTTGCATTAAGGTTATTTTAAGGATTTATGAAAATTGGGGTGTTACAATTTGGTATTAGAGCTCGGATCTACTTATTATAAAAACTTTTAGGATAAAAATTACTGTTCATATGAACAGTCGTGGCATTCTTCACAATAAACCGTGGTCGTCGTGTCACTGTTCACTTAAAAAAATGTAAATTACAGATTCCTTTTTTTTTTAAAAGAAAAAAAGTTGGATATTAAATGTTTGTAAATTATAGATTTTAAATTGATTTAAGTAACAGATTTAGATTGATTTTGAATGACTGTTTTAAATTTTAAATTGTTTCTGTTCATTACTCGTATTTTAGATTTTATGTATGATAAATGTTTACGTGTTTAGCCCTAGCTTTTGATTTTGATAAAGGTTAATTGTAATTCTATTTTATTAAAACTCCACTACTCTTATTTACTTCAATCCTAATACTAGTAGTAAAACCTATTTCCTAGTAGTATATCCTATAAAGTGAAACTTATTCCTATCCAAATACATTACAGTGCACGGCCTTATTTCCTAGTTGAATAGAAGTACAATTGTGATATTAGGTTATAGACCCTATATATACCACACAAAGAAGAGAAAAATCACTACGAAACAAATGTCAAGGAATCGAGAGGATAGATATGACGAAAAGTATAGAAAAAGAAAAGGGGATTTTCAAGCTCAAGATTTTATCTTCTTTTTACAACCTTTCAATAATTGAGGTAAGATACATAATGTGCAAGTAGTTCGCTTTCTTATGCTTTTATTTATTCAATGATTTATAGATGAATTTTCAGTGGACCTTCGAGTTCGACCTAACAAAATGTGAACTATTTTGGATTATTTATAATGAAATATGAAATCATTCGAAATGACTATGTGATGAGTGTCTTGTTAGATCACTGATATACTTTAAATGAAATGTGATACGAAATATCTAATTTATTGTCTTATTTGATTGTATATCGAAACTGCGCGTATTTTACTGGGCATCGTCAACTACTCACTCTTACAATAATTTAAATGTTAGATTGGGTCAATTGAAACCGCGACGGAGTGGTAATGCAGGGTGCTAGAGGATTTGAAGAAAATTAGCATTAAGTTTTTCTATCTTTCGATTGGTTATTAATTTTAATTACGTTCAAATACATGTTTATTTCATAAGTAGGTTATTATGTTTTCGTTTCAAATGAATACAAATTCCATGTTTTGATTGATATTTATTATTGAAAAAAAATTATCATTTTCGCAATGATGTGATATTAAATTGAATTTTTAATAAAACTCAAGGGTTTATGAAAATTCAGGTGTTACATATTGCAAGTCCTAGAATGGCCACAAGATGATTTTACATAGAAATATAAAAATTGTTCAATGAAATTTACCTTAGCACAATCCCAATAAAATTAACACGATACATATTCTGAACCCATTTTACGAACGGTTCTCTTGTCTCTCCTCTTGTTTCTCTCTCTAAACCTTCTCTTCGAGATGCTATCAACTCACAGGGTCTATCGAGACTCTGCTTTTTCTTCTATTCCCCTTGATCTTGGTTTATGAGGTAAATAATTAAATTAGTTGTACACATTTGGTGTACATTAAGTTTGATAGTCCATGTGTTGTTAAAATTTGTGCCATTGATTGTTTAAATCAATGTGTAAAAAACTATTACCTCACAACAATGTCAAATTTAATGTCAACAAAGATACATATGTACCGTGATTGATGAAGTAAATTATGTTTTAAATACATCAATTTTTATTCTTTTAATGTTCATTTTCTTCTTTATAATTTTATTTAGAGTTTTTTTTTTTCTTTTCAAGACGCGTAATGAACAAGTTGATTCATGTTTTATAGAACACTTGAAAATTTTTAATTCTTTTTCTAAAAAATAACTCTCTTGTTGAGATCTGAACTGAAATGGCAAAATTTCTAAATTTATTTTAAATCTAGTTATTAGCACGTGCGATGAACGTGTGATTTTTATAATGATGTATTTAATTTAGTTGCCTAAGTTTTTATTTTTTATTTTAAATCTAGTTGCCTAAGTTTTCGAAAACAAAGTGATGGTGAAAGATACATCTATGTTGGCGACGGCAAGATGGTAGAAGTAGAAGCAATAGGAAAATTTAGATTATTGTTAAAGACTGAATTTTATTTTGATCTTAATGAAACATTTATTGTACCGTCTTTTAGACGGAATTTGATTTCCATTTCTGCTTTGGACAAATCTAATTATTCTTGTTCATTTGGGAATAAAAAATTTAGTTTGTATCATGATTCAAAATTGGTTGGCTCCAGTTCTTTATTTAATTAATACGATTGCTTCTTTTAATGAATCATTGCATGTAAGAACTCGAGATGTAAAGCGAAAATTAATTGACGAGAATTCAGTCTCGTTATGACACAAGAGATTAGATCACATCTCTAAAAGGAGAATTGAGAGACTTGTGTCTAAAGAAATTCTCTATCCCCTTGACTTTACAGATTATGACATATGTGTTAACTGTATAAAAGGAAAACAAACCAATAAAATGAGATTTCAAGTCAATAGGACTTTGGATGTCTTAGAATTTATACATATAAACATTTGTGGACCATTCTCTACGATTTCTTGGAATGGTCAACAATATTTTATAACGTTCACACATGACTTTTCAAGATATGGCTATATATATCGCATTCATTAAAAATCACAGTCATTGAATGTGTTCAAAAACTATAAAGTTGAAGTTGAAAACCAACTCGACAAAAGAATTAATAGTGTCAGATCTGATCGTGGTGGTAAATACTATGACAGTTATGACGGTTTAAATGAACAACATCCAGGACCATTTGCTAAATTTCTAGGAATGCAGTATCGTCTCACAGTACACTATGCCGGGTTCGCCCACTATGAATGTTGTTGCTGAAAGATGAAATAGAACGCTTAAAGACATAGTAAGAAGTATGATTACTCATTCGACCTTGCTAGAATCACTCTGGGTGAAGCTTTAAAAATCGCAACGTATATACTCAACGGAGTTCCAACTAAGGCCACTGATAAAATCCATTATAAGCTTTAGAAGAGCAAGATGCCTAGTTTGAAGCATGTACACATTTCGGGATGTCCAGCTGAGGCAAGGCTTTATAGGTCAAATGAAAAGAAACTAAACGCAAGGACTGTCAATTGCTATTTTATTAGATATTCTAAGAAGTCCAGGGGTTACAAGTTTTATGATCCCACAACTAAGGCAATTTTCGAGATAAGAAATGCTCGGTTCTTTGATGATGCTGAGTTTGCGGAGGAGAAAGGGTTACATGTTTGTCTTTAAGGCGGAATACGCTGAAATTCTTCCAATTGCCATTGAGCTTGATCAGGGTCAGGTTTCTATCCCTAACATTATTCAAAAAGCAACTCTGAATCAAGACAATGTCGTGTCTTCCTCTAATGGTCAACAACTTGTTTCAGAAGAACAAGCTCTACGGCTTTAGGAACCAATGCCATTAAGAAGATCCACTAGAAAGAGAAGAAGTGCGCTTTCAGATGATTATTTTGTATTTCACCAAGAATATGAAGTTGACATTAGAGTTGTGGAAGATAGTCCGATCAACTTTCTTCAAGCCATTAAAAGTTCTAATTCTCAAAAGTAGTTCGATGCCATAAATGAAGAGATAAAGTCCATGGACGACAACGACGTGTAGGACCCGTTCCATCATCTGAAAGTGCAAAACCCATTGGTTACAACACATATTTAAGACCAAGAAGGATTTAAAGGGTGATGTAGAGAGGTAGAAGGCTCGTCTTGTCACAAATGGCATTACATAGAAAGAAGCATAGATTATAAAGAGACTTTCTCTCAAATTTTTTCGAAAGATTCAGGATTATAATGGCATTTGTAGCGCATTTCAATATTAAGTTACATCGGATGGATGTTATGACAACGTTTCTCAATGGTGACATTGATGAAACAATCTATATGGTGCAACTATAAAACTTTGTGTCAGATAATGCAAAGCAAATGGTTTGTAAATTAAAGAAATCCATCTATGGACTCAAATAGGCCCATCATTAATGGTATTACAAGTTTCATCAAGTGATCATCTCATATGGTTTTGTGATGAATTTGGTCGATGATTATATATACCACAAATTCAGTGGGAGTAAGTATATTTTTTTGATTTTATATGTCGATGACATGTTGCTTACCAGCAACAATATAGGCTTATTATACAAAACTAAGAGATTTCTAGCAAGGAATTTTGAGATGAAATAACTTGGTGACGCCTCTTTTATATTAGAAATTTGGATACATCGGGATCGTTCTTGGAGTAATTTTATAATTATCACAAAATAGCAATATCGAAAAGGTACTTAAAAGATATGTCATGCAAGATTGTAAACCAGGTGACACCATGGTTAAAGGAGATAAGTTCAATTTAAGTCAATGCCCTAAAATGACTTGAAAATTAAAGAAATGCAGAAGATTCCTTATTCTTCAGCTACAGGGAGTCTGATGTATGCTCAGGTTTTTACACGTCTAGATATAGTGTACATTGTTGGGATGCTAGGAAAATATTAAAATAACCCGGGAATGGATCATTGGAAACAATCAAATGGGTGATGCAATATTTATAGAGAACAAAAAACTACATCCTCACATATAGGAGATCGGTCTGTTGGAGATCATTGATTATTCTGATTTTGATTTCACATAACGCCAAGATAGTAGGAAATCCACTTTAGGCTATATTTACCTGCTTCCTGGAGGTACAATTTCCTGGAAGAGTGCTAAGCAGACACTCATTATCACTTCCACCACGGAAGCGCAGTTTGTAGCATATTATGAGGCATCGAACCATGGAATATGGCTGAGAAATTTTCTCAATGGGCTTTGCATTATGAACATTATCGAAAGACCAATCAAGTTATTTTGTGACAATAAATCAATAGTGTTGTATTCCAATAATAATAGGAACTCGAAAAAGTAAAAAATATAGAGATCAAGTTCCTGGCTGTTAAAGAAAGAGGTCAGAGATGACATGTGTCAATAGAGCATATCGAGACAAACTCCGTGGTTGTAGATCCTCTTACTAAGGGATTGATACACAAGGTGTTTCATGAGCACACTGCTCATATAGGTGTAATATCTCTTGAAGATGTTTAGTTTTAGTGGGAGTTTGTATTTATGTGCTTTTCATATTAGACACGTGTACTGTCATTTTGGATATGATTTATGATTAAAGTTATTTTCGACTATAATATTTTTTGTTTATTATCTTAACTTGTTTGATAATGATCTCACTAAAGTATTAAGGTGAACCAGTTGGAAATAAGCATGTTAAGATCACATCACATATAATTTTCATACTACGCATCCATGCTTGATCCATGTCATCAGTTATATGGCTATACATAACCATTGATGGGTTTAGTTACGATATAAGTAGCGAAAGCCGCTTTGATCCTATGTTGATATGCTTGATGGACCAAATTATTTGGGGATGCATTCGGTAATGATAGTAAAATTCTGAGTAATCATAAAGTTATGTTTAATGCACAATTATAAGGTAACACATATAGCCCATTGGGAGATTGTAAGAATTTTAATCAAACATGTGAACTTATATGTGAAGTATTGTGTATCAAATTCAAGGCAATCAATTTTGGTTAAACCCGTTTAAAGTTATTTAATAAGGTTTCAGTAGTTTGGGCTTTGAAGCATCTAATTAAAGTGTGGGTTTTTATGTGCAGAGATCAGGCTTGTTCCTAATTTCATTATGGGCCGAATTAGGTTAATGGACCGTTACTATGTGTATATATATATATATACGGTTATGATCCACAGATCACAAGTGATTTGTTCATTCTGTTCTGACTTCCATCATCAAAGAGAAATAAAAGAACAACATATTGATCTGCAAGACTAAAATCACAGGATTCATTCATTGCATTAACCATGTTTGATCCACTTTGGTTCATGAATTCTTGATGATCTAACATGAACGATCATTATGACGGTAAAGTTTTCCCAACAATTTCTACATTGACAAACATAAATATAGATAGCAATATTCTTTTATTTGTACTTATTTATGCAAATTACCATAATTTTTTGTGCAGAAATCTTGTTTGAGCAGTATAACGGCACCACAAAGTGGCACACTCTGAAATTGGCACCATGGGTCTCAAACGAGAAACTTCAATGTACATCTTATATCTTGAAATGGCCTCCATAATGTAACAGATTTGTTTCTTCCCATTTCTTCAACAATCTAATAATGTTCCAACATTCATGGAGTTTTAGGTCTCAACATTTATAGGAGTCTTAATTCCACCATTGATTGAAAAATTGGTAACTAAAGCCATAACTTGATGGAGGTTTTAGCTATATATATATATATATATATAACGGGTTTGGTCCCTAAACTCCACCACCAAAAATACATTATACACCATCAATATCATAGTGTTGAGAGTTTAGAAGTGTCATTATCTGAAACAAAAGGAGTGCTTTTGGAGCAACATCAATGGCCGACGGTAAGAACTCCATCCACAAGTTTTCAATTTTTTCGATCCAATTTGTTTCCGTATAATTGTTTTGGATCGATTTTCAGTCTTACATTTGTTATCAAAGCCGTCTATTCTCTATCTTGATGTTCATAAGCAATTTTTAAAAAAAAATCACTTTTCTAACCGAAGGTTTTTTTTTTTTTTTTTTGGAAATCAAAATGAAGTTTTCTCCATAAAATTGAATTTCTATCCTCTATATGGTTTAAAACTTGAGATTTCGACCCGTTTGGAGGTTAAAGATGACCAGCTCTGTCTGTCATTATTTTCTTCTGTCTCTTTCTGAAGGGAGCCATTTCAAGTGTAAAAAGTTACTAGGCCAGTTTAGGAAATGTTGAATTGGGCCATAATTGTTGTGTCATTTGAAAATCATTTTTGGGCCAATTTTTACAGAATTAATTATTGGGCAGATGAATTTGTTTATTGAGTCAGTTTTTATAGAATTTATTCAGACATTTGTTTTGTTTATTTTCGCTTAGAATAATATATGCAATTTTAGGATTAATTAAATTATGCAAATGAAAGACATTACAGCTCAGCTTAAGAAACTAGAGGTTGAAATTGGTATTGAACTTGAAGAAGAGTTCGTAATAGAAAAAAATACTATTGAAATTTTTTTGGTCGAGACCGGAGCCTAGGCGCCAGGTTGCTATTTTACAACAGCAAGGCTGGGGCCACCTGTATATTTCGGGATTTTTGCGTTTTTCTCTCCTTTTTCATTTTGGACTCGATTTTTTGACTTTCTACTTCATCAACAACTCTAGTACGAAAGTTTGAATGTTCCCTATGTGTTCGCTATAAATATTAGGCTCTTCTATACAATTTTAATGTGTGAGAATAGTGATTACTAGCTTTTATAATCATTGTAATATTTCTCCATCTTCATTACTTATGGTACAATAAAATCTCTTAATTTCTCTTTCATATTTCTTGTCCTCGTTTATTCTTTTGCTTGTGATCAAATATTTCATAATCTAGTGGTTAGTTTCATATCAAGTGGTATCGATACGTGATCCTCGAATTCCCAACAATTGGTATAAGAGATTTTAGGCATAATTAACAGAACAAGTGGTATTAGAGCTAGGTTCAACAGTTCTACAGAGCACAAAGTTTCATTTATTCGAGTTTTTTTATTTGTGATGGCTTCCATGAAGTATGACATTCTGCTTTTGGATCGGAGCACTATATTTTCACTATGGCAGGTTAAGATGCGTGCAGTACTCGTACAATAAGATTTGAGTAATGCATTGCTGGAAATTTACAAGATGCTGGCAACTTTGATCGCGGAGAAAAATTATGGTAGGATAAGAAGGTAATTTCTCACATTCATCTTCTTCTATCAAATACCATTTTTCAAGACGTTTTGAAAAAGCGTTCAGCAGCTGATTTATGGTTGAAGTTGGAGCAATTATGCATGACTAAAATTCTAACAAGTAAGTTGCATATCAAGCAACATTTATACTCTTATCGAATGGCAGAAGGAGGATCATTGGAAGATCGTCGGTTGTATTTAAAGAGATCGTCGTTGATTTGAAAGCTTTTGAAGTAAAGTATGATGAAGAAGATTTGACCTTGATCTTATTATATTCATTGCCCGTTTTGTTTTCTTCATTTAGAGACATGATCTTGTATAGTTGTGAGACTCTTACCATTGAGTAGGTGTATGATGCTTTGTTTTCAAAAAAGAAGATGAAGCATCTGGTGTCTTAGGCTCTTCTATATAATTTTAATGTGTAAGAATAGTGTGAGAAAAGTGATTATTAGCTTTTAGGATCATTGTAATATTTTTTTTATCTTCATTATTTGTGATGCAATAAAATCTCATAATTCCTCTACCATATTTTCTTGTCTTCTTTTACTCTTGCCTGTGATCAAATACTTTATATTTTACCATAGAACTTCAGTTATACATCATGCAGGGTCGTACAGAATCTAGAAGAGTCAATCAGCACAAGTTCAGTGCCGTGGTGGACATTCAGTTTGGTACAATACCTTTAGGAGCTCGTAATGGGTCAAATTTGAAGATATAGCTTAGTGGAGTTCAGGAGATATTGATAATGCCGCTTTGCCACCATCACCTGCAATGCCATTATATTCTATTGCTAGTGACGGACCCAGTGGAAAAAGGTATGTGGATTCTGATTTTGCTAAGTTGCTTTCAGCGTAGTAGAAGATGTACAATCTAGCAATGGGCTTTTTTTTAAAAGCATTTAGGTTTGATTATGCTTTGGGGTGTGTAACAGCCCAGTTTGGTGAATTTTAAAATCATTATAATTTTTTGAGAATCTAAGGTAATACAATAGAGTAGTTCTTGGATTCATTGGAAGAGATGGAGTATTTTGTCTTTGGTTGGAGAAATCAACTATGGTTATTGTTGAAGAGTCTATTCATTCCTTGCAGATGGATTTTCTTCTCCAGGTGGACAATATTTTGGAGCTTTGTTAGTTGTAGTGGAATTCGTGTCAATGTGAAAATTGTTAGAATTTGAGTGTGACCCGAATTCTTTGTTAAAATAATTGAAGAATTCTAATAAAAGTGTATGTCATGAAAAATTTAGTTTGAAATACTATTGGAGTCATATGTCAAGTTGAAATTCTATTTTGGAAGCTCGCTGGGAGTTGAAGATTGATGTTGTACTTAAAGAAGAGTTCGGAATGGAGAAGAATACTGTTGAAATTTTTTTGGCCGAGACCGACGCCTAGGCACAAGGTTGCTGTTTTACAATAGCAAGGCTGGCGCCCAAAAAAATGATTACTAGTTTTTAGAATCATTATAATATTTCTCCATCTTCATTATTTGTGGTGCAATAAAATCTTCTAATTCCTCTGTCATATTTTCTTGTCTTCTTTTACTCTTTTGCTTGTGATAAAATACTTCATATTTTGTCAAATAACTTCAACATTTCAATCTAGTGGTTGGTTTCATATCAAGTGGTATCGAGCAATAATTGATCATTGAATTCACAATAATTAGTATAAGAGATTCTGGGCATAATTAACACAACACTTATTCCGGTCCTCGTAACATTGGCCACCAAAAATACAAATAAACCATAGGATAAATTCAATCACATCATACGCATTTATATATGAATATATCCATAGAGGTGGGATAACCAGCAGCAGTGCCAAAGGTCCAAAGCCAGAGGATCTTGATGCCAAGACTCTTGTCTCTCCACATTTCAGTCTTTCGGATTTTGTTGGGATGTTCACCTATACAATATTTTTCAATTTAGGGCCTCCTTCGGATTTTTTTCCAAGATATCACCGTTCATGAAGAGTTGAAAAAATTATTGCTTGTTAATTTTTTTGGACACGACTTTGGATGATTATTAAAAATCCAAAATCGATATAGTGTAATGTTGACAAATTTTCTCAATCCACAAAATCGATAATCAGTGAATTTTTATCTCATTTTATCACCCCAAAAAGACTATATAGCATATATTCATATATTATAAAATCTTTATTTAATAATGAAAAATAAATTTAACCACCCTTGATGAATAAACTAAAATTACACTAATATCCATGATAATACTCTTTCACAAAAAATATTGAAAAATACTAAATTATTCGCTCTATTGTTTGCATACAAGGAACAAATTTCTATCTCAAATAAATACAAATATTAATCGATAGACTGGCTCAAATAAAATTACATCATCCGAACAATTTGAAGCGAATATTTAATATTTCTGCAACATTACATGATCAGCTAAGTTTAAGTTCTTAAAAAACTGCAAAAAATGACATTCATCTATTGATCGAAGATCTTCACATTCTGCCCACAAGCGTAGATCCAGAAACTTAGCCATTAGATTTACTCAATCTAGTACCTTGAACATTTTCGGACTGAAACTACATCTTGGATGAGTCACCTAAAGGAAAATCCAATGCCCGAGGATCCAATCGCTGTAATATATTATCAAGATCAAGCCATTCTATTGGAGGAGAAGGTAAATCCATTTATAGGATCCAATTGCGGTAATATTTATTTTTAATATCGACTTAGATTTTAACCAACTTTTTTAACTAAACCAAATATGGGATTAATCTATCCTTGATCCCCCTCTGTGGTAATTTCAATGTATAACCTAATATCTTGAATCCCCCTATAGTTTACTAGCTTGAGTCCTTTTGTTCATATAGATAGTGACTATAAGTAAAACTCTCCCTACATACGTCATGGATCTTTTTACATTTCTACGATCTCATGATAGTAGTGTTATTTACAAATGCCCACCTTGCGTACGAACTTTCATAACTCGGGAAGATTTCTCAATGCATTATGGATGTTATTTTATTAAGTGTGTGCATTTTTCATATGATTTTTATCTCCCTGTAATTTTGTTTATGTTTTCATTTAACAATTTGTGCTTGAATGCTAACGGCCAACACAGTGTGAACAATTCATGGATGAGAACGTACGAGAACTTACCAACATATTATTTATGAGGGTTCGGGACAAGAATAGTACTTGGATATACATAGGCCTCACTACACGATCATAATCATCAAGTGGCATTATATTTTCAGGTTTTGAATTAGGCAGTAAATTTACTTGGATTTTGTCCTCTTGGATTTCGCATTGTCAAGGGTAAAATTCATCCATCATTGAACATTTAGAAAAAAATTTCAATTCGGTCAAAAATATTAAATTTGTCTCAGTTTAATGACCGAATATCAATTTAATTTCAAATTTTATCACTTTTATCACATTTTATCTCAATTTTAGCACTTGCAATGTTGCTTAATGATTAGTTGACATCTCACACATAGATTATATAAAAATCTATTGCGGTTAAATTTTTTTAATCAATATAGAATACAATAAAGGAAGAGAACAAAACAAAAATTGAAGTTCATTGAAACAACAAAACTAAATTGAAGTTAATAATCTAATTAAGACGAATTGAAGTCTGAGAGTCCCATTAAAATTTTGTTGAAAGTTCAGTGATCACAAACAAAAATCACCCCATCATCAAAAGTGATAACTTTGCACGACCCCAAGCTAGTCTACCTTCAAAATCCCAATAGCCAATCAATCTTCTACTAGACATGTTTATATTACATTTTGATTTCATTACTATTAATAAGAAAAAGAATTGAAAGTGGATAAAATAGCACGAGAGCAACAAAATATA
>CAIGRB010042804.1:4925-26152 GCA_903798255.1 Fraxinus quadrangulata
GATAAGTGCTTTTGCACGATCCTACGAGGGTTCTTTTTCATTCTTTTATTGTCTCTCCCAAACATTTTGAGACAAAATGAATATTAGCATCGAGTACCCATGACAGATAATTTTTACCATATATGTCAAGTGTAGCAAACTCAAGTTTTGTGATATTTGTCATTTGATTAATTACACAATAAAGCGAAAGAAAATAAAATTAGTTTTGAAAAATATGATTAAATATCACAAAATAGTTAATCAATTAGTCAATATCATGACATAAATTACATGTTTTCCTTCAGATGATAAACACTAATTTAAAATAATATATTCTTCGAAACATTTTCTACTTTGAGAGCACGTTGTATTTTACTATTATTTCTTTAAGAGCTTTATGTCAATATTCTTGTGGAATACTGAAATTTATGATTCATGCTCGTCAAGAGGATATAATATTCTTTATGAATATTAAATATAATATTATGATACTTTAGGAACAATAATAAACTATTATTTATAACAGACAGATATATGATTAATATTTTTCTAAAATATTAATAATATTGTGCTAATTCTAAAATATTAATAATATTGTGCTAATACAAGAGCAACAACATAATAAATTATTAATTTAAAATCTATAAAAGAACATCTAAATGTATTTAATCAAGTTGAAAAAAAAATTGAATTTAAAAACTTGCAAAATAAATCATTATGCAGTGAATATAACAAGCAATGAACATACGTAATTATTAGTAAAAAAATGTGTGTGTGTGTGTGTAATGTAGAAAAATACTCAATTTATATTTTGGCGTAAATTCTCATATTATATGAAACAGTAACTAAACTGTAAAATCGTGAATTAATATGATTTAAAGGCATGGACGTAAATTAAATTGCCTCATGAATTGATTAAATAAAAGCACGAATTAATATTCTACAAATAAAAGGCAAAGAAGAATAAGAAATAATCTCGTTTTGATGTATATGTATGTAAAAATAAAATCAGATATCACCAAATTAATTTTGGTGCACATGATAGATGATTATGTTTTAAAAAATTACTACATTCACAAGACTTTGAAAAAATAAGCTTTTGTGGTGATAATGTGTTATAAAAATAGAGTAAAAGAGGAGAGAGAATAAAAATCAAGAGACTTGTGTATTATAATGAGAATCAAAGCCTTATATTTATAAGGAATGATTATAAATACAATAGCAATAATTTCTAGGGCTACATGGATACAATTGTCATTTATTAATAAACTTGCCATTTACAACATGATCAAATTAATTAGCCCCTGATTGACACCCATTTGGGTATAAAAAAAATTTGGAATAGTGATTGATGGAAGATTGTGTTGTTAAAAAGTAAGGATAATTTTTGGGTTTATGTGTAATATTATTTTATTAATAGAATGTGTGATTGAAATGAAGAATGAGAAAAAAAAAATAAGTTTCAAATAGAGGCTTAATATTGTTAGTTGGCAAGAATAGTTTTAAACTTAGGATATTGGGCACGCTCTCCCACCTAAGGGCGAGCTTTGTTCTCACTAAACTTGAGAGCTTTTCTCTCTAACACACTTGCCGACTTTTTCCTGGCATTAATGCTGGTCGGCCAAGGTCAGTGACCGACCAGAATCCAGGTGTCATCACCTCAGCCCTGGTTTGAAAAAAAAAAAAAAAAGCCCCACATGAATTCAAATCAAAGGCCGAGATGCATCCACCTCGACCCCTTGTATTTGGGCCTGGATTTTGCCCTAGATAAGCAGCATTGCTCCTTGATAAGGTATTGCTTTCAATACAGTTGATATTGATATCCTCCTAGTTAACACCACTAGTCCGTCTAGTCAAGATGTTAGCTAAAAGATTGGCATAAATGGGCATTCTTAATTAAAATCGAGACATCAGAAGTCAAACCAATTATTTATTATACTTGTACAATTAAATTATTTGTAAACAGAAATGGAGGAATTACAAATGTGTCACAGAACATTTTGAGATCCACGTCAGCTTTCATTCATGTCATCCATTCATTTTATATTTCAACTGTAAGTGTTATGCCATATGTCCAACAACTTTGGACATGAACACTTTTAATATATATAATCGATGCATAATTTTGGCAAGATCTATTATTTAATTGAATTAATAAATTAAATAATAGAATCCGTAAATTCAAGTCTTGGTGATTTGTTTATCACAAGGAGTCGTAATTGTGATATACAAATTATAAATAATTGAATCTTAAATCGTCATTGATCGAAACAATAACGGGATATGAATATCGTTATTACAGATAGACCATCACGTGTGGCATTCTTACTTATGAAGTAAGTAGTTGATCTCACAAGCTAAAATGTGGTGATACTTGAATGAACACGTGGATGTTTTGTTATAGAATAAAACATTGGAGACCCGCTGGGAGATTCTACATGGATAACTATTTGAGTGTTAGTGGTTAATCTCTAACGTTCTGTAGTGGAATTGGTCATTTGACTTGACGTCATCATGGTGCCTTATATGAGGATAGTCATATTTTGGTGATGTTAGATGTTGCTCTGTCAAAGGTCGTTAACACGACATCGTTCGGATATGTCAAGAATCATATAAAGGTTGTGAATGATCACTAGAGGATTCGTCACTCTTAAATAGTAAGAGATTATGATCTACATTCTATTCAGTTAAGTTGATAATGAAATCCATGGTCAAGGTGAACTCATAAGCCGAAAATGAATTTTCGACTTATATTGACTTAACAGTGGGATAAAAGAAATTATCGATAAACGAGATTGACACATATCCATCTCTCGTAATTGATCGGATCATATTGACGAAAGGAATATAGTTTCACGGTAAACGAACTAGTTTGATTTTGTCACATCATGTGACTTTTTCGTCACATGTATTACCCTAACACAATGCTAGATGTCAATTTAGGACGACGAAAGTGAATTCATGATAAATTAAAAAGGGGTATTTTAATTTATCAATTTTGATTAGATCAAAATAATAATTCACGCCGTTAGGTATCGTGATTGAGAACCTAATAGGTCACACACAAAAGAGAACCAGAAGAATGATATTTACCAATTAATTAATTGACAAGTGTTGGATAATTAATTAATTTAGTTGCTTATTAATAGGCCTGAATTAATTAATTCATGGATCAGATTTAATTAATTTGATTAATTAAATATTCGACCGAGTTAATTTAAGAGACGGGTCATCCCGCTTGGGCTTATATTAATAGGTTGCTAGAGTTTGAAATATGTATGGAATAATTCATTCTTACTAGCACAAGAAAAGAAAACCCTAGCCGTCATTCTTGTTCTTTGTGTGGATCACTATTGGAGGCTGGGCAATTGGACAGCTTGAATTGCAGATTGTGATTATTGGAGTTCAAGAAAAAGCAAAGGAGTTTGTTGAATTCATGAAAGGTATAATTCTTATAACAGATTCTATCTAAACACAATGCAAATCCTTAGTATGATTAAGTAAATTCTCAACACCAACAAGAAAGCCAAATCTAAGTTCGAAGAGCTCTATCCAATTCTCAAGAAAGACCAATAACCCTCCCAGTGGCGGTATCAAGATCAATGTCATAGAAGCAAGGCCTTGTTGGTAGACCAGGCATTGTACTCATTGTCCCAACTAAAGGATAGATAAATCCGGCTCCAATGCTTGCCCTGATGTCCCTGATTGGTAGGACAAAACCACTTGGAGCACCTTTCTCTGAAGCATCGTGAGAAAATGAATACTGTGTCTTTGCCATGCAGATTGGCAAGTGGGAAAATCCTTGCTTGCTATACATCTCAATCTGTTTCTCCGCCTGCTCGTCCAAAAACAAAGAAATCAATACCAAAAACCAAAAATTAAAGTAAAAACCATACGAAAATAACCTTGATTGACCACATTGAAAAGACTTGACTAAGTTTCTTATGCCTTTTTTCTATTTGAGACACAGAAGTCACTTCCATGTTAAAAGGCAGGTTATCTCTCTAGGTCAATCTCATTGTCCAGCATGTAAACAATCAATTTTGCCAAGAAAGTCAGCATGATCTCTATATAATTTCAATCAAGACCGATAAGCATGTGAAAAATCAAACATATAACTCAAATACAAGATGTTGAGCGGCAATAGGAAATGAAAAGAAACACTGTGGATGTCGAACACTTTACTTGTTCTGAGTACTCAACACCACTGGCACCATATGACTTCGCTATTGCCTCTATTTTTTCTTTGATACTTATATCCAAGGGATACAAGAATCTCAATGGCTGTGTCGCATGTTCGCAGGCTTTTTGAACTGCAATGCCAAGGTCAACCTGAAAATCAGAAAAAAAAGATATTTCAGTCAACATAAAAGACTGTAAAAGTTTGCAGTNACTCTTAGATAGTAAGAGATTATGATCTACATTTTATCTAATTAAGTTAATAATAAAATCCTTGGCCAAGGTGAACTCATAGTTCGAAAATGAGTTTTCGACTTATATTGACTTAACAGTGGGATAAAAGAAATTATCGATAAACGAGATTGACACATATCCATCTCTCGTAATTGATCGGATCATATTGACGAAAGGAATATAGTTTCACGGTAAACGAACTAGTTTGATTTTGTCACATCATGTGACTTTTTCGTCACATGTATTACCCTAACACAATGCTAGATGTCAATTTAGGACGACGAAAGTGAATTCATGATAAATTAAAAAGGGGTATTTTAATTTATCAATTTTGATTAGATCAAAATAATAATTCACGCCGTTAGGTATCGTGATTGAGAACCTAATAGGTCACACACAAAAGAGAACCAGAAGAATGATATTTACCAATTAATTAATTGACAAGTGTTGGATAATTAATTAATTTAGTTGCTTATTAATAGGCCTGAATTAATTAATTCATGGATCAGATTTAATTAATTTGATTAATTAAATATTCGACCGAGTTAATTTAAGAGACGGGTCATCCCGCTTGGGCTTATATTAATAGGTTGCTAGAGTTTGAAATATGTATGGAATAATTCATTCTTACTAGCACAAGAAAAGAAAACCCTAGCCGTCATTCTTGTTCTTTGTGTGGATCACTATTGGAGGCTGGGCAATTGGACAGCTTGAATTGCAGATTGTGATTATTGGAGTTCAAGAAAAAGCAAAGGAGTTTGTTGAATTCATGAAAGGTATAATTCTTATAACAGATTCTATCTAAACACAATGCAAATCCTTAGTATGATTAAGTAAATTCTCAACACCAACAAGAAAGCCAAATCTAAGTTCGAAGAGCTCTATCCAATTCTCAAGAAAGACCAATAACCCTCCCAGTGGCGGTATCAAGATCAATGTCATAGAAGCAAGGCCTTGTTGGTAGACCAGGCATTGTACTCATTGTCCCAACTAAAGGATAGATAAATCCGGCTCCAATGCTTGCCCTGATGTCCCTGATTGGTAGGACAAAACCACTTGGAGCACCTTTCTCTGAAGCATCGTGAGAAAATGAATACTGTGTCTTTGCCATGCAGATTGGCAAGTGGGAAAATCCTTGCTTGCTATACATCTCAATCTGTTTCTCCGCCTGCTCGTCCAAAAACAAAGAAATCAATACCAAAAACCAAAAATTAAAGTAAAAACCATACGAAAATAACCTTGATTGACCACATTGAAAAGACTTGACTAAGTTTCTTATGCCTTTTTTCTATTTGAGACACAGAAGTCACTTCCATGTTAAAAGGCAGGTTATCTCTCTAGGTCAATCTCATTGTCCAGCATGTAAACAATCAATTTTGCCAAGAAAGTCAGCATGATCTCTATATAATTTCAATCAAGACCGATAAGCATGTGAAAAATCAAACATATAACTCAAATACAAGATGTTGAGCGGCAATAGGAAATGAAAAGAAACACTGTGGATGTCGAACACTTTACTTGTTCTGAGTACTCAACACCACTGGCACCATATGACTTCGCTATTGCCTCTATTTTTTCTTTGATACTTATATCCAAGGGATACAAGAATCTCAATGGCTGTGTCGCATGTTCGCAGGCTTTTTGAACTGCAATGCCAAGGTCAACCTGAAAATCAGAAAAAAAAGATATTTCAGTCAACATAAAAGACTGTAAAAGTTTGCAGTTATAAGGCAGTATAAAGATGGCACAAAATAGCAAGAAAGAGTACCTAATAGACTTTTTGGTAGTTAAGGAAGTTGAATTATGCAGTTAATTTTTCACTAAAGCTTGCATGTTCTTCAATTTGAAATGTATTTTTGTAAGTTTTTTGGTTACCTTTAAACTTATGCTTTGGCATCAAGGATTTCTACTAGAATTGAAGATTCAAGATTCTAAATACTGACATTACTGACCACAATAAAACCTCAGTCGATAATTAAAAGAAAATATGCCCCCGTATTAAAAATTCAAGATATATCCTTTTATATACATTACATGATAACACTTACTGTTCCCTTAAGGTATTAGGCCATTTTGGGACACAACTAAAGAACCACTGGGAATTATCAAACAAGCATTCCAAATTTACAACATACTATTTATTACTCCCAGGTGTGTCCATTAACTAGATTAAATAGCAGGAGATTCCACAACTGCCTTTAAAGTGTAAAAAGATGCTGCTATTGGAAGTCTTCTGCAGACATTTAAGATCCTCAGTAAGTTATCAGTTTCGTAGACTGTTTTTCTTGATTAAAGTTGTGTATCTCTGGGCATTTCTACAGCTATCATGTCGAAGAAGTTTAGATTTTCATGTATGATTCTAATGAAGGAACAGATGAGTTGAATTAGCGGCAGGAGGAGATGGCTTAATTGCAGTCAAATACAATTATCCAGGGGAGCTGGCCAATCACCTTACTATTAACTAACAAAAATGAAAAATTAATACATCATCTTAATTATTAGTTCATTGGTTTCAGGAAATGGATCATTTCCCTTCATTAAAGCATGACACATGTTAATAGACATGCAAACCAAAAGCAAAATCTCAAAACAATATTGACCTGACAATCTAGCTCAACAAAAGACTAGGCTAATCCTTTACAATTTGCTATGACATCAACAAGAGGGAAACAACAAGAAACGGGAAGAGACAAACAATGAGCATTAGTAACAAAAAAGTAAAGTACTTTCACCATCCAGATGGATACAGATCAACATACAACTAATATAGGTTTTAAAAAGATTATTGCATAAATTTAGTGAAGGGCATGTTGCCATAGTTCTTTTAACTTTCATGCGATCTTATTATGTGCTTTTAATACTTCTGCTTTTTTAGTAGTCCTTACATTTCATCTCTTTTTACTTGAGCGAGAACTAGTTCCATCCTCAATGTTAGCAAGTTTAGCAAGGCTATATTACTTTATACAATTGACAACCCCTAAAAACAAACACTAAGTTTAGTAACTAACCGCTCCTTTCCCTCCATGTGCATGGTGAGAACAAATAACAGCATCAAAAGCCCCTGCTGCTAAAGCCGCATTCCTGACTGCACTTAGTTCAGCTTCAGAATCAGTTGAAAACTTGTTGACAGCAACAACAACATTAACACCATAAGCCTTAGTATTTGAGATATGCCTGGCCAGATTAATGCAACCAGCTTCAACAAGAGCCACATTTTCAGTCACATAGGCATGGTCAAGAGGCTTGCCAGCCACAACCTGAGGTCCTCCGCCGTGCATTTTGAGGGCCCTTATGGTTGCGACAATAACAACACACTGAGGGGTTAAACTGCTATATCGACACTTAATATTCATAAACTTCTCTGTACCAATATCAGCACCAAAGCCTGCTTCAGTAACCACAAAACCATCAGGTCCCACCAGCTTTAGTGCTATTTTATCTGCAACAATCGATGAGTTCCCATGAGCAATATTTGCAAAAGGACCAGCATGGACAAGGACAGGGGTGCCCTCAAGAGTTTGCATCAATGTAGGATTAATGGCATCTTTCATCAACACAGTCAGAGCACCTCCGACTCCGAGATCATCAGCTGTAATGGGATCACCAGCCTTGCTATTTCCAATTACCATTTTGCCAAGCCTCTCTCTCATGTCAGATAGGGACGTTGTGAGAGCCAACACTGCCATTATTTCACTAGCAACTGAAATGTCAAATCCTGTTTCTCTTACCATCCCCTTTTCTTCAGGACCCTGGCCAATAGTAATTTTCCTCAAGAATCGGTCATTAACATCCATTACTCTTCTCCATGTGATTGATTCAGGACTGATATCGAGCCTGGCAAATTTCTTAACTTCTTCTGGTGTAAGCTCTTCAGGGTTGGTCTTGGATATGCCAAGTTTCTTCAAACGGGTAAACATTATGTCATTGAAACTCCTTCTACCTTCTTTATTTGGTGGGCATAACCGGTTGAAAAGAGCCTTATCAGATTGTGTGGATTCATGGAAGATTCTAGTATCAATGGCTGCAGCAAGAAGGTTATTTGCAGCTGTTATTGCGTGGATATCCCCTGTCAAGTGAAGATTGAACTCATCCATTGGGATTACTTGGCTATAACCTCCACCTGCTGCGCCCCCTTTGATTCCAAATGTAGGTCCTTGTGATGGTTGGCGAAGGCATGTGACCACCTACAAGAACCAGACAGAAGGGAGGAGAAATAATCCTCTCTTTAGAACAATATAAGAAAGAGAGATGTTAGAATGGTCTATTCTTTACAGTTGGTCAGGCTAGCAATTTCTTTGGCATTTACTTCAGATAACTCTTTGTTAGAAACTATTAAATTATTTGATGTCAAATAATAAGGCTAAAGGAGAAAGTGTCCTACAACAGCATATAGGGAGATGCCAAAATTCAATTACCATTCATTGGATTCTAATAATAATTTTTGTTGCAGCATCAAATGCACTTTATTAGTGTGTTAAGATCCATGCTTTCGAAGTTTAACAGCTGTTTCTTCATGCCCAATAAGATTTTAACTTTCTGATCAGCTCCCAATATTAAGCAACATTAACTTTCGTTTGATGCCCTTTTTTCTCACACTCTTCTTCTGGTATCATCCAGAAGACAAATCTGAAAAACCTTTGCAAGAGGCTTTAACTTGATCTAACGTCTATATGTACACTACTTAAAAGCTGAAACAGGAGAAAAGATAAAGAAACTTATGCAAGAAATATAGACAAATAAGACAAATAAAAATGACATAAATATTACCTTTTTATCAAGAAAAGCTCCCAATGCTTGACAAAGACCAACAGTAGTAGTGGACTTGCCTTCTCCAAGAGGTGTTGGAGTAATCCCTCCAACCACCACATAATACCCATCTCCTCTACCTTTCAGTTCATCAATCACTGACAGTAATACCTATAATGCTCACATAACTAAAATTAGTCACCCAATTTCAGACATCGAAATAAAATGCAAATGAATTTTAAAACAGACAAACTCTAGTCTAGTGCATACCTATAAGCATTCATATAGATCATCGCCTGACATTATCATAACGCTAACTCGTTTATAAAGAGAAGTAGAAAAGCAAATCTACACGAGCACAGAAAAAAGCCTATGTTTGCCCCCGTTATATCTCAAAAACTCATTTTCAACTACACGTTGAATCGAAAATTTTTACTTCCTTTTTAACCGCACCTTTCTCCAAAACATCACTATTCTAAAATATATTTTTTTCCAAAATTACATTTTAATGAAGCCCAAACAAGGGCAAAGTAATACCTTGGCTTTGTACTTGCCATACAGATCGTAATGGTGGGGACTAAGATTGAGTTCTTGGGCAATCTCAGAGATATGAAGTGGTTCGACTGAATTAGCTATATCTATATCTGCCGGCACTGGCGATGCCACCTGCAGTTTCCTCACTGTCTTGCTCATTATTTTCTTGTTTCAATGCAAAATCTTGAATTTCTTTTTATGTGGGCTGTCTTAAGATATTGATTACAGAACGTGAATCTGTGCAGGATCTTGTGGCATCTATGCATCGATCAATGGGTTGCAGAGTGCGATGAACAGTAAATCTGGCAAAGAACACATTTTCAGAACTTGTGGCTGGTGGGGACGGTCTTATCTTTGATTAAGATAATCATAGTACGTTGGAGACTGAGATAGCACTGCAAATGTCAACTCACAGCGTATTGAAATGACATAAATACAAAAATGAAAAGATAAGGAAGGAAAAAAAAATGAACAACAGAGAAAATGGAGATGCGGGGTATCGATCCCCGTACCTCTCGCATGCTAAGCGAGCGCTCTACCATCTGAGCTACATCCCCTTCACGTCCTTTCGTGCTTAAAATAACTTTATTACTTTTTCAAGCATTTTAACTTCGAATAATCGACCGGTAACAATTACTAAGCTCTTAAGTAAAATCGTTTTGAATTAGCCCCCCAGGGCACATCCGAGTTGGTGGAAAACAAATAAGAAGAAGAGAATTGTCAGAGAAATCGAATATTTTATTGACAACTAATGGAGAGAATATTACAATTCAGCAACTAAAAGTCTAATAAACTGAATGAAGAGCCTAGTATTTATAGGAGAACCGTCCAAAACCCTAAAAAAGGAAATTAGGTCAAAAATCGCGTAAAATTCGTAAAATTCAAAAAATAAGGAAAGAAATCTGCGGTTTGTCGCTCGAGCGAAAATCGAGCTAGAAGCGAGCAACCGGGTTTCTGTTCCAATGCTGCTCCTCTCGTTCGAGCATGAGTCAAGTGATCGTCCAATGCCGTCAATCCGTCTTTTTCCTTCTTGAACCATATTTTGATATTTTCAAGTCCAATACTTCAAAATATAAAACCCTAGACCAAATTTGGATCGAATTTGGGCTACAAAACCCAACAAAGACAAAGATAGCTAATGGAAATGAATTTTATAATAGTATTTTTGGGTTTTTAATTCTTATTTTGGTCAATTGTTTTGACTTATTTTTGGGTTATGCCCCTGTTTGTTTCCAATTTTCTTGCTCATTTTAATGAAAATTTCAATCGTTAATTGGTTCATCGTAACTTTTGACTTCACCATCTCACAGTGGAATCCACGGGTTGGAAAAAAACGGCCAAAAAACTTTTTGTTGTGTACAAGTAATGGGAAACAAATGGGGTATATATTTTTCACTCATCATGATAGGTTTTTGGTACCATATCAAATCATTCATAGCAAACTTTTCCAAGTATTTTTCAGCATGAAACACCATTAAATGACAACGTTAATATGTACTTACAACATAGTTTTTTTTTTCTGCAGTACCTCGACGTGATATGAGAGTAAATGGGGTTCAAGAATCCATTTTCTTATATAACATTTTTAATCAAATCACTTAGCTCTTGTGTGGGCTCCATTATTTAAAAAATGCATTTTCTTTTATTTTTAACCATGTATTGTCTGATAAAATAATATTACACATAAGTTCAAGAATTTTTCTTATTTTTTAACCATACATTTTTCAAAAAAATCATTTCTAAAACACATTTTCCTTAAAATTAGTTTTTAATGGAGCTCAAACAGGGGCTTATAGTGTCGTTTTTTTATTAAAAGTAGAAATAAACGCATAATAAAATTTAGTAGGGACAAGACGTAACTTTCAACCAGTGATAATCAAAAGAAAAAAGACTTATCCCAATCAAAGTGGGAAATACATGAAAGCCCTGAAATTGGAGCCTTGTTAGCTCAATAATTAAAGGTTAGAAACCTGAAAACACTGCATAAGCAATTATTTTTGCTGAAAACATAAAAAATAGACACATTACATAAGCAATTATTGAAGCAGATTTGAATCACTAGTTTCACTTCCATTCAACTTAGGATGTGTTTGAGCCACATTATTTTGAGAAAATGTATTTTGAAATAGTAGATTGATGGAGAATTTGTGGTTGAAAAATAAAGAAAAGTTTTTGATGTGACGAAAAATATTATTTTACTAAAAAATGTGTGGTTGAAAATGAGTGAAAAAATAAGAATGAAAATGAAAATGAGAATATGACTCAAACAGAGACTTAAAGTGTGATAGTACCATCAATGCCTCTGGTGTATTTCTTCACTGGTGATTTGTCTACAGATGGGTGGATTTTCTTCAGACAATAACTCCTTTATTGTGCATACACTTTATTTTGACCTTTTTCGTGATAGTGCAACCTGAAAAAACTTGCCACTGAGATTCTTGGCCCTATAGTTTTCGCCAATACTCTGTGGTAAACACTTCTGAACTTGGCGTTGGTGACAAGCTGTAGAAGCAAAAAAATATAAGTTTTCCTAGCCCCACGGGGCACATCCAAGTTGGTGAAACAATTGCATTTGTGGGCTCGCAACCCCAGCGTGAAGAGTTCGATTCCTGGAAGGCACAATTTTTTAAAGAGGGATTTATCTCAAAGGCAAGGCATTGTGGAAGGTAGTGAGGAGAGCTCTCTTGAGGTCAGGAGTATAAATAATGCAAGAATCTGGGAGCCACAAGGGCATAACCCGCGATTAACCTATTCGAGTCACTGAGGGGCCGGTTGCTAGGGGTTCAGGATTTAGTCTGGCGAAATTGAGATATCTGGATATCTCCCAAAAAAATCGTTTTGAATTCAATTAAAACCGCGCGGTGCAGTGACTGCAGTCTCGGTGTGGGCCGGGTCGGGCCGATCCATGGTTTGACCCAATAACCCACATGACCCATCCCATTGAACCATATTCCCATTGAACCATATTAAGGCCATGTTTGATCCATAATTTTTAAAAAATGCATTCTTTCAATACTCATTTTCAACCACACACTCTTCAATAAAATATTATTACATCCAAATTCAAATTTTTTCTTTCTTTGTTAACCACATATTATCCATCACAACACTATTTAAAATGCATTCTTTTCTTAAGAATGTGCATCAAACAAAGGCTAATTCTTGGGAAAAACACTTAACTACAATACATTAAGTATACTATTTCACATTGGATTAATAGCAGAAAATCTTCTATTTGAAACTTTTTGTACGAAAAATCACTTACCATCAAATTTGTTGTTAAAAACAGTAAAAATGACAAAATTTTAAAAGTAATAATTATAATTTTAGTATCCAAACTTTTTATTCTTCTATAAATTATACCCAATTTTTTTTTTTTTTTTGTTCCAAGAAATTAATGAAATTTATGATAGAATTGGTGAAATTCATGCCAAGGAAAATGGTCTGGTTTGTGATTGACGGAAATTATGTAATTTGCTGGTGAGATAGGCGCAAAAATTCAAGGGAAATGGTGTGATATGTGATTAAGAGAAATATTAGTGACCATGACCGATTAATCGTATAATTTGTAATTGTAAATTACTTGTGACATTAATTATTGAATTTGTGACATTATGTTGAAAAACTCGAGTTAAAAATAAATTGATCTGAAGATTAAAATACTAAGGATAAATAATGGTCTGGAATTTTGAAATTATGAATTCAACCATTTCTGTAAACTGCATGGCATTTTAAGACATAGAACTACGACCTATACACCTTAACAAAATGGTATTGTTGAAAGAATGAATAAAATTTATTAAATAAAGTGATCTATGCTTTTAAGTTCTGCCTTGCCCAAATTATTTTGGGAAGAAGCTGTTAAAACTGCTTCATATCAGGTTAATGGGTGGTGCGGAAGCTTTATGAAATTCTTGTAATAAGAATTGAAAATAAGAACTATATTGGAATAATTTTACTTTATATTGATTTATGATTAATTATGATGAAACAATGAGACTAAAATAAGGAAACTAGATTCTAAAAATAAATAAACTAAGTCTAATCTAAACAAGACTTAAGAATAAAAGATAAAAATCTATTACAACTAGAAAATGAAACTTTAAAAAAATAAACATAATTAAAATGATAAATTACAATTGTAGTAGGAAACTATTAATTGTGATTGTATACTACAGTAATCCCTTCAACTTGAATAAAATTGGTTTTCGAGTTTTGCGGTCGCAAGGAAAACTCATCTAGAGGAAAGTATTCGTAGATATGAACAACATTGAAAGTGTTGGAAATATTCATATGAGCTAGAAGGTCGACTTTGTACGCATTATCACCAATATTTTGAACAATGCAAAAATGATCAATCTTCTTATCTTTAAGCTTATTGTAAGTACTAATAGGAAAACGATTTTTTCGAAGATGGATCATCACCTTCTTTGAACAGTTTAAGGTGTTGATGTTGGTCTGCAGTGGTCTTATAATGAACATTAGCATCTTCTAAATTTTGTTTTACCTCATGATGAATTCTTTGAATACATTCAACAAACTTTTCTGCATTAGAATTGACATTAGAAAGTCGAATCGAAGCTACCATATGTTGTGGAACATTAGTGTAAACGACTTCAAATGGAGTTTTCTTGGTGGATTATTGTTAAAAGCAAACTCAATATGTGGAAGGGCAACATCCCACTGTTTTAGTTTATCTCTACTAACTGCTTGAATCATATTACCAAGAGTGCGAATAGCCACTTCTGTTTGTCCATTTGTCTGGGGATGACTCGTGGTACTAAATTTTAAAGAAGTGTCAAATATTGTCCATAGTGTTTTCAAAAATGACTTAAAAACTCTACATCTCTATCAGAAGTTATAGAATGAGGAATGCCATATAGGCGAACGATCTCTCGAAAAAATAGATTAGTCACATAAGAAGCATCTGCAGTTTTCTTACAAGGAAGAAAATTAGCCATTTTCGAAAATCGATCAATTACGACCAAAACATAATCAACTTCTGTAGAATTCGTGGAAGATCGAGAACAAAATCCATTATGAGATCTTGCCATATTGTTCTTGGAACAGGCAAAGGGGTATAAAGTCCAGTATTTTTGAGCTTGTCCCTTAGCTTTCTAACATATTGGACAACGGTGAACAAAATGACCATTATCTCTTTTGAGCTAGGGCCAATAAAATCTCATTTCAACCAAGCTAGTTGTCTTATCCCAACCAACATGTTCTCCTAATCCACCTACATGCAATTTTCGAATCAAATGCTCACGCAAAGAAGAATAAGGAATGCATAATTGCGTTCCCTTGAACAAGAATCCTTCCTGAAGAAGGTAATAAGGTATAAATTCCTTATTACTGCATCGAGTCCATATATCGCCAACATTCCCATCAGTTGCATAAAGTTGCTTTAAGCAATAGAACCCAACTACTTCAGTATTAATTTTAGCTAAAAGAGATGCGCGTCTACTACTTTATTCTGTTGGCCTTACTTATGCTTTATAACAAAAGTTATTTTTTTGTAAAAATGCAATCCACCGAGCATGCATTAGATTTATTGTTTTTCAGAATTAACAAACTTTAAAACTTGATGATCCATAAAAAGCATAAATTCTCGTTGAATCAAGTAATATTCTCAATGCTTTAAGGCTCGAATAACGGCATAAAATTCTGACTCATATGTAGTCCACTTTTGTCAAAATTCACTAACCTTTTAATTGAAAAATTCGACTGGGCAATCTTCTTGAGATGATACTGCTCCAATTCTCATAACCGAAGCATCACACTCAACTTCAAACACTTTTTCGAAGCTAAGTGGTTCCAACACCGGTATAGTACATAACTTGCTTTTTATTGCCTCAAAACTATTTCCTTGTGCTTTGCCCTACTAAAATTGGGCCCTTTTTTTTCAAGCAATCGGTAATAAGTACCATGATTGTACTAAATCCTCGAACAAAATGCTTGTAAAAAGTTGTTAACCCATGAAAGCTTTATACTTCTCGCATGGATTTAGGAGTTGGCCATTCACATATTATTTTCACTTTCGCCTCTTCAACTTGGATATCATCTTTACTACCATAAACCAAGAATAAAAGTTGGTCAGACATAAAGATGCACTTTTTGAGATTGATATACAATTTATTATCTCACACGATTGAGATAACTTCTATAATATCACTTTCTTAGAAACAAACAAGATATCAGAACCGTTCTGATACCACTTATTGAGTATCTAGCCAAATAATAAAGAAAAGAATAGTACGAGCAATATGATAATAATGGATCACATAAGAACATAAGATTTATGTGGGAAAAAAAAAGAGAATTTCATATACTAAGAAACTAAAATTATGTTTACAAGATTTGATACGTTCAATATAAATCTAAACAATTCTCTCAAATTTCTAATGTATATAACAATTATCTAATTATTATGTTGAGTCTATTTGGATGACTCTCAAAGTCAATCAAATAAATGTGTAATGCCTCATATATTTATAATACATGAAAATTTTAATATTTGGTGAAGTTCAAATACAATGTGTAAAATCAATAATAGAATATTTGGGATGAAATAGGAGTCAAAAAACTGCCAAAAACGAAAATCCTTCTCCTTATCCATCTTAAACTCCTTCAAGACTTCTTCAATACGACTACCAACTCCCAATACTCCTCCAATAATATTTCCAATCAAAATACTCATTAGAAATCGAGTCACAATCCAATTCTAACAAACTCCACCTTGACGCGAATTTCACTATGAGAAATAAAATTTAACTCTTCAACAAACTCCAAAAATTATTTTTCAATTAGAACACTCCAAACAAATTACTCTACCACTTCAACCATGCCCCCTCAGCACAACAAAATTCAAGCTCTTTTTCCCAGCATAACAACATTAGGCCCCAAATCTGCTTGAATCATCCTTGTTCACTTCCAACTCTACCTAGTTGCCAAACATACTCGAATCACCACAGGTCACACGATCATCGAGATCAAAACTAACTCCACTTGAGTTAGTGGCATGTTCTACAATACCATTGCTCAAATCACCACGAGCAACACGATCACAACCAACTCTAACCAAGTTAACGCTTATCGAACCATAAGCTACAACTACATCCAAAGTGATCGTCGAACATTCCAAAACATATAACCAGGACTTTTTTTGTCCTTTCAATACAATTTGATCCTTATGTTACTTTTCTTCCAGCGTCCAAGTTAAGGGCATCTTATCCAGTCCCAACAGAGAATCATCAAAGTCCAACTGGGCAATAACTGCTCACATCTTAATTTACCACAAAGAAAACCTGCTGTTGCAATTTAAAAGTGGAATCTCAAATTTTATGATTGTCATCCCTGAAACAATCAACATTGTTCAAATCTCACTTTAATAACTAATTTGGACGTCCCAAGAAACAGCCAAAAAAACTTGGCTCTGATTCCAATGCCTCTTGTAATTAGAATTGAAAATAAGAACTATATTGGAATAATCTTGATTTGTATTGATTTATGATTGACTGTGATGAAAAGTGTACAATATCTCTATATTTATAGGTAAAAATATTTCACAATCCTATTAATACAAGTAAACTAAAACAAGGAAACTAAATTCTAAAAGGAAAGAAACTAATCATAATCTAAACAAAACTTAAGAATAAAAGATAAAACTTATTACATCTAGAAAAGATAAGCATAGTTGAAAAGATAAATCACAATTGTAATAGGAAACTATTAATTGTGATTGTGTACTACATCGATACATGTCCTACTAGTGCCTTAAATTTCAATATGCCTGAATTTGTGTGGACATAAAAGCATGTTGATTACTCTTGAAAATATTTGGTTGTGCTGCAAATGCTCATCCAAATATAGAAAAACTTGAACCTAGATCACTTAAATGTGTTTTTTTAGGTTATGCTAAAAATGTAAAAGGGTATAGGTTGTAGGTTAAGGAAGAGAAGGGTTATATGGTCAATATAGGGAGGGATATTATTTTTAACGAATTTCTTATGACATGTTTAGAAGGAAAGATTGAGAATTTGACTGAAAATGATGTTCAAATTGAAGTGGAATCTAATCACCTTGATAAAACTGATTATTTACCTACAGATGAGAAAATTGGTCAAATTAATGATGGCCCCTTAAAGAAAATTGAAACTGATCAAGAAATTGATCACGTTGACCAATCAGTTCTACAATTTTGTTCCTTGATGTGTATCAACTCAAAAGAGATATGCAGATAAGGCAAATCAGATCCCCTGCCAAGTTTGATAGTGATGAATTTTTTTCACTATTCCCTTATCAGAAATTTAAAAATGAATCTAACGTCTATGATGATGCTTTAAATTGTAAGGATTGTTAGAAATGGGTGACTAGCATGGAAGAAGAAATGACTTCTCTTCATAAGAATAAAATTTGAGAATTAATTATAAAGCTAAATGATCAAAAATTGATTGATTGCAAGTGGCTTTATAAAATAAAGGAAGGGGAAGGGGACAATAATAATTTTAGATTTAAACATGGATTGGTTGACAAATGTTTTACCCAAAAGGAGGGAGTTGACTATAATAAGATTTTTTTTCCATATAGTAAAATATACTACTATTAAATGCATTCTTGCATTTGTTGTCCCGTTTAAATTGGAACTTGATTAGTTAGATGTGAAAACTGCATTTTGTATGGTGAATTAGATGAACTTATTTACAGGAAGCAACCTTTAGACTTTATTAAAGGAAATCTTGATAATATTGTGTGTTTATTGAAAAAATCATTTTATAGTTTGAAACAATCTTCCAGACAACGTTATAAAAGATTTGATTCTTTTGTCTTGAAACTTGGTTTCCAAAGAAGCGATTATGATATCTGCACGTATTATAAAGGAAATGAAGGTAAAAAAAATTCTTTGTATCTAGTACTTTATGTGGATGACATGCTTTTAGCCAGTTTTGAGAAATCTGAAATGTTGAGATTAAACAAAAACTCAAAACTAAATTTGAAATGAAAGATCTTGGCCCAGCAAAGAAAATTTTGGGTATGCAAATAATAAGAAATAAGAATAGTGATATACTACTTTTAAATCAGAATGACTATGTGAATAAAATTATGAAAAAAATTGGCATGTATGATTGTATACCGTAACTTTGCCCTTAGCAAATCATTTTAAGCTTTCCTTTGATTGTTGCCCTCAAAATTGAGGAAGAATATAATAGAATGTCTAAAATTTCTTATGCAAATGTAATTGGATCTATGATGTACTTAATGATATACACTAGGCTTGATCTTGCCCATAGCATTAGTGTACTTAATAGATTCATGAGTAACCATAGGGAAGAGCATTTGGATGCTTTAAAATGGTTTTTGAAATATCTGAAAGGAAGTTCTAATTTAGGACTCGTGTATAAAATGAACAAAGAGGGGGTAACTTTAAAGGGTTTTACTGATTCTGACTTTGCTAGAGATAGAGATAATAAGAGATCAATTTCATCCTATTTTTTACTCTTTGTAGTACTGCTATAAGTTGAAAATCACAACTTCAAAAAGTTGTGGCTCTATCTTCAACGAAGTATAATTTTTTGTTGCTGATGCCATTAAAGAAGGTATCTAGCTAAGTGGTTTGTTAAGTGAACTTGGTTTGTTGATAAAAATGCAATACTATTTTCCAATAACCAAAGTGCCATACATTTGAGCAAAAATTCCATGTTTTATGATAGAAATAAACACACTGATATTGAGTATCATTTCATTAGAGATATCATTTCAAAAAGAGTACTTAAAATTAGTAAAATTGCTATTCAATTTAATCCTTCATATATGGGGACCAAAGTAATACCTTTAAGCAAATTTCAAAACGGTTGAAGTTATTATCTGTCGATATTATGTGTTAAATGCATAGGTACACTAAGCATATGAAATATGAAACTGTTGGTAATGCTCACGGTTGCACTATTGAGTCCAAATTCTTGATAGCAAGGTGGAAATTGTTGGAATTGTGCATGTGTGCTCCCAATAATTTAACTTGAAACCGTATTTGATTAGCTTTGCATGAGATCTTGACACCTGGCTTTATCCTGGCTATTGGTTAGCATTCTTGAGGGTTCCAAGGTATTAACTGGGAATGTCGTTTCACTTGGCATTCAATCTGACTTCTGGCTTTTAGTTTTAGAGAGAGAGAGTCTCTCATTTGGCTAGGGTATTCATAATGTATAATATTCTCTCTTAAAATCCCATTTGAGATTGAGATTGAGAATATGTTGTGATGTTCAGAGTGATAGTTTGAGGGTTTTTTTTTTTTTTTTTTTATGTGATTCCTGAGTAGATTTGCAGTTTTCTTCGTGAGAAGATAAGTTCTTGATACCTTATCATGTATTGGTTAAACTTTGTAACCTTCATTGCCACTTTTTGAGCTATATAATGCAATCGAGCGATATCCATCTTTTATGGGTGATCAATAGTGGATTAGGTGTTAGAAGTAGTCACCAAACGTCGGGACTTCGGCTAAAACAATTCATTTTGTGTTGATTTTCATTTATGCTATTTTTAGTTTCTGTACTTTATTTTTGATTTGAGAAATCACTTATGTTTTGTATTTCTAGGCTTATCATTGGTTCAATTAAATACAAAGATTTATTACTCATTTATTAAGACTTATGACATACTGACACATAAACTGATGTTCAACATCACTGGTGCTAGATTGTATTATTCTTTTATCTGAGAAGTTAGATACGAAGAGGTTTAGTCGTAACATTGATGATGAATGGACACGTGTGTAAAGTTCACATATGTCATATAGCCAGAAGTAATGATTTCTTTCGTCCCCATTGGATTTTTACCTTGCTAGCTAATCAAGATATGCGTTGATTTTACTTTCTATTAATCAGTGGGTGATCGATTGAGAGTGGTGAGATTAATGATGCTATCATAATAAGTGAGTATGATTATTGAAACTATCTATTCGTACGAACAATCGATAAAGCCACGTTGCAATTACTTACAGGATTATGAGGAGAGATGATCAATTTAATATATCATTGGTTATCGAGGGAAATGTCATGTTTCCAAATAAGCATGCCAAGAGAAAGCGATCATACTCTCATCGACATGTCATAGTCTACCTCTTGCAACCTCATGAGAAAATATAGGTCAACAAAAACTACTCTCACTTTTAGGAATGTTTGATGAGTCACTAAAATGAATTTTTTTTTAACCAATCGTGATTCCCACCTAAAACCCTAAAACATGTCCCACGTGTCCGTAACCACTTTTTGCCATATCATCTTGACGAAGTTTTTACATAAATGAGTAAGTATACGTTTCCATGTACTCATCTTTAACTTCCTACTGTTCCAAGAATTAGTAACTTTATATCACATAGAAGGGAATAGGGGACGAGGTTCCTAACCGTGCTTGGGCTTAGAAACCTACAAATATCTTTGGGAAAGTTTCATATCTAAGAGATTAAGTATAAGTCATTTCAAAAGTAAGAAATAAGATTTAAAACTTCAAGATTAGTCATTAATTAAATTATATTTATGAAAAAATTAATTATAATATATTTT
>CAIGRB010042804.1:27808-38862 GCA_903798255.1 Fraxinus quadrangulata
TTTTTTTTTTAAAAAGTGCAAACGAGTCTCAAATTAATTGTTAAAGAATTAAAAATTTAAAAATATTTTTTATTTAAATATGAGAATATATTAGTTATTTCAGAGTTTTATTGAAAAATTGGATGAAAATGATAGTTTGCGCAATCAAAAGTGTAACTAATGGTGAAAATGTGGAAAAAAAAATGAAAAGTAGTGATTTTTTTGCAATAACAGTGAAATGTATAGACATTATGTACTAATTACCTTTTTAATAATTTATTTGTGACTCATTTACATTTTTTAAAAAAAATTTGACACTATGGTTGTAATTAATATTTTTTCTTTTTGTTTTTTTATATTTAAAAAGAATGGTATTTTCGTCATTTTACAATTTTTAATTAAGAAAATAAATGAAAATAACTTTTTGTATAATGGAATGAAAAAATGTCAAAGAAAAAAGAAATATAAGAATATTTTTCACAATAACAATGAAAGGTGAAAACATTAACTCTTACGTGTTAATTATCTAATTTTAAATCAGACGCATCTTAAAAAATCTGGGTGTAATTTTCACAATAACTTTCCCGCTGGACGGCTCATACACTACTCTTGGCGTGGAGAAAATTGAAAATCGTACAAATCAGACCGTTGCATTACAAATGCCATTCCGACGAAATCGCAATTCACTCCCTCATCTGTCACCTATTTCTCCCTCTCGACACTCCACTCGCCGCCATCCATTCCCTTCTTCCTATTGCAGGTAAGAACTTGTATTTTTGGGATTTCGTTTTCATATTTTTCTCTCTTCGTGTTCCACAGTTTCTTTAACTTCACTTTAAAACCCTAGTTCTTGACAAAATTTTTGAAATTGGGGATCATATCTTATTTAATTTTTCTTTTTTCCTTATTTAATTAAAGTTCCAAGTGTGAAATGCTGTGAGAAAAGTTTTTTCTTTGTTTTACGCCCACCATTTTTTTTTTGTTAATGTCGTGCAAATTTGAATTTTGAATACTGGGCGTATTTGAAATTTTGAAAGTTTTGTGTGTTTGTTGAAATGTTATGAACATCGTTTTCCACTCTATTGTGGTTTGAAATTTTTCTTGGAGAAATTAAGAATTGAGATCATCAAGATTATTTTCGGTTAATATTTTTCGGCACTGGTAGATTGTGCAGGCTTAGAGATCAATTTTGTTGAGTAATATTGGCTTTCAAGACACACAGAATATGAAATTCTAGGATTATTCATGTAATAATTACTCCACATCATAGAAAAAAAGACAAATAAAGGGAGACAGAAACACACAGATATGAACTACATGGTCTAATGGGAGTCAAGTATATGAATGTAGCCTCTTAATTCTAATTGAAGGCCATCTGATGTTTCAAACCTAGCCTTAGGGGGTACTTTTTCATGTTTCTCTTCAGTACATAATCTCTATTAATTGGCATATCTGTTTACTTGATAAAACTGTAATGAGTTATTGTCTTGCACAGTGTTTTCCATATGACTAGTAATTATGATTGGTAAATATATGTAATAACAGGATTAAGAAGTGGAAATTGAAAGAAAAAACTAGTATAAAATTTAAAACAAAACCCGATGGTATTAGATTTTTCTCAAAAGTCCTAATTGTCTTTCGTAATAAATGTGTGTAGTACAATTTTAATATGATATGTTTTTTGGCATGCTTGTCTCTTTATCTTATCCTCGGCCATTGACTGTTTGTGTTGCTTTTACAGACTACAATAGTCAACTTATTGAGGCCATGCCCATTATGAAGAAGGTTTGTCTGAAAACAACCTAATCTCCTGCCTATGACATTTTTGTTGTGAACTTCTTCATCTTCTCATTATGTGTATGATTATCTTCTTTTGCCTTTTCTGTCTCTTTCTCTCTTTTATGTTGTTCTTTCACGACTCGTGGGTAAGGATTGAAGATGCATGCAGCTGTTAACGAAGTTACTTCTAATCATATTAGTTAACTTTTTCAAATACGGGTTACTTGTAAAAGAAGTACACGTTTTTTATGCATCTGAAGATGTTTTATATCCATTTCATCTGATTGTAGGCTGCATTAATATCACCTAGAGAAGATGCAACACAAGAAGATAGTCCCTGATTAAGGGCATAAAATGCTACACATTATGCTCAGAGTTCAGAGTTTTATAACCTTAGGAACAATATGTTTGCTATGAAATGGCATTCTTTTGCATAAATTTTATTGGAACCACTCTCTGCCCCTGCCCTCTTACCAGTGACGTATGGATTGTATCTAAATATAGAACAGCATTGCATATATTAATACTATATACTTGAAATACAGGAAACAGGTCCAAAGC
The DNA here is from genome assembly GCA_903798255.1 of Fraxinus quadrangulata. Lineage (NCBI taxonomy): Eukaryota > Viridiplantae > Streptophyta > Magnoliopsida > Lamiales > Oleaceae > Fraxinus > Fraxinus quadrangulata. The sequence continues at coordinate 30,128 of CAIGRB010042804.1, forward strand.
CTGCATGTTTTTGAGTGTTTTGTTTGACAAAGACATTGATTTTAATGGTGAGAGGTGGTTGTTTAGGCAATTAAACATCTGACTATTATAAAAACTTTACCCTTTTAATGGTACTTTATGCGTTATCTATTCATATAGATACATGGACATATATGATGTTTATAAATGTAGTCTAAAGGGAAGATCACATGTGAAGACAATTAAAAGAAGAGTCTCTTGTTCTGATGGTTATCAGTGGGATAGGAAAGCTGAAAACTCATAGATACAATGTCAATTTTTTGGAGTAAGTTAAAGTAGGTAAATTCCGTTGCGGTAACAATACTTCATTCTAGTGTCAATCATGCAACTGTACTTCAATTTTTAAAGGCTACACTTTTACTTGATTTCAATTAAGATAACTTTGTCTAATTCCACTGACGATAATCGATGATGTGGCAGCTAATAAATTAAGGTTACTACACTCAACCTTTAGTTGTGGAAATGAAGTGCAACTTCAATAAAATAAATGAAGGGCATCATTGACTGCTAATGGGATTATACAAAGTTATCCTACATTTGCATGATTGAATTAGATTGAAGGATAGTTACCGGAAATGGAATATACCTGTTCAAATAGTCTTATAATAACAGCAATCATTATTATGAAAATTGCATAATTATCGATTATCTTACTATGTATTTCAATTTTTTGATAAAGCTCAATCTTGGTATGCTTATTTGTTGGTCATCAGCTCTATATCCTTTGATTTATCATTGTCGGTGTTACCATTGGAGTTGTTTTGCACTATCCCATTGTTTTCTTTCAATATTGATTTTCTGACTCTGCTTTTACAATCAGATGATCGAATCATGGTTTCATGATTGAATTTTACTTGAATCGATTTTCAATCTTATAAGAACCTTTCCCCCTATTATTCTCTTTTATGCCTTGATTTTGTGGAGATATCGGGGTAACTGTTCCGATTTACGCATTTAAATTCTACTGTCTTGGCCTTTATGTTGTATTTGCCTTTTGTATTTGTTACCAGCATTCTGGGTGCAGTGCTATTTTGCAAGTATTTGATAAATTGGTGGAGGAGATTGGAAGTTCAGTTGACTTTGAACTTCCTGAATGGTTAAATAAATGGAGACCTACACCCTTTTCCTTTATCAGGCGCAGTATCCTTAAAAGCTTTAATTCTATGTTTAGTTCCATATTTTGATATTTGTAATCTTATGTGCTTGTTCCCATCTTGGTAACCCCTTTCCCAATCAATATATCAATGTTAATTTCGACCAGTTTTTGCAACTCTGTTTAGGTTTAATGACTCCCATCTCCCCGCACCTTTTCATTTTTTGTTGATCTTAACAACTTCAAGATGTATATCTTGAGAAGAAGGTTAAAAGGCGTCAGGAGGATGATGGCATCTTTTGTTCATGCAGCTCAACGGCTGGATCATCTGGGGTTTGTGGCAGAGATTGCCTCTGTGGGTAAGGCCATCTAGGATCAAATTTCTCTAGTAATTTGAGACTGAAATTCATTTATTTTAGTGATGGAATGTTAGGACTATACAATGGTCCCCAAAATGTGAAAAATAAATTTTAGAACCACATATTGGTTCCCAAAATGCGAGTTTACAAATTTAGCTTGAGCAGACTATTTTCTTCCATTCGATATTATACAGTTTAATTTGACTGAATGCTTGGTTTACCCTAACAGAAAAAATTTAGTTTGTACCCTTCAAAGGACATTTGTTAAAAGGTAACGAACTTGTGTTGTTGTCTTGGACTTAATGAAGAAAGAATTTAAGAGAAAAGGTTAAAACAGATTATGATATGCCTCTCATTTTGTAGGCTTACACGTATGTGAAGGACCAAGCAACCTTAAATCCACTTTACATCAAAGGAATGATTTCACTGACTAGTCATACCTTCTAGTTTGGATTATTTCTACTGCTGTTAAGAAACAGTATCCGTGTACATCAAGTGTAGTTGAGACGAGAATGTTTAGAAGAACTTTTGGTAAAACCGAAGAGATAAGAATGAGATAGTGTTGGATAAAGTTGCACTTATTGAGGAGAAATTATGGGATAATTGATAGGGATGATTTAATGATGTTCAACAAAGGCTGCCTCATGCATCAGTTAGGAAAGTGACGAGGAAAATATTGGCATAAAATCACACAGAATGAGGAATGACAAAGGCTAAAACATTTCTGGTGTAACTGTTGTGTTGACCTTGGATAAGATAGAGCAGAAGAAAAGAATCCATGTAACAACCCAACTTAAGTATGTGATAAGGTTTAGTTGAGTTGAACTAATTTTTTTAATGATCTGCCTGTGTGTTTTCTGTGGAAATCTCTCTGCATCATGGAGTTTTTTCTTGTTTCTCTTCTTGATTTATTTTCAGGGGATTATGCTTTGTTGTATGTGTTAATATTCTTTGGATGGTGTCATCATTGTTTGTGAGTTGTTAACTGATGCCTGAGTTCGTGCGTTGATTTGGATCTTGATTAGTAGTTTTTTTCCTGCAGCATGCTAAGATCGAGCTGCTCTTCGGCCTGTAATTGTGGGATCTCCTGTGTGAATAAGCCATTCCATCAACGACCTGTGAAAAAGATGAAAACAGTTGAGGTAAGAGTTGTTTTTTATCTTTAATCATGAAATAAAAACAAAAGATCCCTTCAGCCGAAGTTCTCATTTTCTTGTATCGTAACTTGTTGGTTCTGCTTAACTGAAATCTTGGAACACTTTATACACGAGTATGTGCAGGCATAGCTCAAAATATTAAAATTTATTCAAAAGCTTGATATACATTCATGGGTCCCCACTCTCTTAACACTTACCGTTTAGCATGTTGAGATACTGGACAAAATTGAGGAAGAGAGAAGTGAGATGTTTGTTGGCAAATTAACTAGTATGACATGCCAAATGTGCATTAGTGATTTTGGAGTGAGTAGTTGTTGATGTTGTTGTAGAGTTCTTGTAGGTCTGCCATGCTATGCTTTATTATGTGCTTCTTTTGTTAACCTGACGTGCATCCCCCTTTTTAGTTGATAAATTAGTTGTGTAAGGATTGTTCGTAATGGTGGGAGTTGAGAGCTTGGTATACATTGTTGGGCTGGGAGTGTCACTTGATTTAAGCTGTTTGTTCAGACAGATTTTCTCATGTCATACCCGTTTCTGTATATGCTGTCAAGGATCCTCTTTATAAACTCTTCACGTTATGAGAGCCTAGATGCATGGGAATGTTTTTTCTTTTAGAACCTTCAAACCCGCAATATAGTTCCTCTGAATCTGTGAACCCATATAAATTCATTTTGCAATGGAGAAGAAACCTTAGTTGGTCGGGCTTTTGTAGTCTGAGCTGATGGTAGTGCTGCTTGGTTTAGACCTACACTTCAAGTTCATGGATGTTTGCTCTCATCCAGTTCTATAAGAACCTGTAATTCGTTTTTCTTTTCTCCATAATTATGTGCAAAACGTATTTAAGATTAGTGATTACCCTAACATGACGTCTTCTGTTCTGTTCTTATTTTATTTTTTTGTTGATAATTCTTTATGATTTGTCTCTTCTTTTTTCAATGCCGTACAGCAACTTAGAGATTTTCTTTCTTACGCATTATTTTATCTATGTTGAATTGCAATGGGAGACCCAGTGCTCCTTTTGGTGCTAGCTCTGTTTGTCATACGTGCGCAGTATGCAGCTAATTATTTCCATTTGTATGTAGACATTTATGAACTTATTTCTTTTCTGTCTAATTTATATGTTGATTTTTGTCCACTGCACTTGTGCTGTCTGGTGGCATGGGATTGGAATTATTAAAAAATCAATCCGAACATTTCTTACTCCAATTTCATGTTTCCAAATACATTTTTTTTTCTTTCACTTTTCAGACTTGCAATTGTGTTCAATATCTATTGATTAATACTCATTCGTTTGATCTGTTAAAATGTGGAGTTAACTAATTGTTTTTGTGCAGACTGAAAAATGTGGATTGGGAGTTGTGGCTGAGGAAGACATTAATCAAGGAGATTTTGTGATAGAATATGTTGGAGAAGGTGAACACTCTATCAGTTTTGCGTGTTTATTTTATTAAGAGGTACTTTGTGTCTTCATCATAAGAATATAAATCGAAGGCACAATGTTACTCATAATTGCAGTGATTGATGACAAAACATGTGAGGAAAGGCTTTGGAAAATGAAACACCGTGGAGAGACAAATTTTTACTTATGTGAAATTAATAGAGACATGGTGATTGATGCGACTTACAAGGGAAACAAGTCCAGATACATAAATCACAGTTGCTGTCCCAACACTGAGATGCAGAAATGGTCGAACTGATCTTTATATTCTGAAATTTAATCTCATTTTTCTGTTACCATAGTTTCTCATTAAACTTTTCCTTTCAGGATGATTGATGGTGAAACAAGAATCGGCATATTTGCAACTCGTGATATTTTAAAGGGAGAACATCTGACCTATGATTATCAGTACGAGTTTTTACTTGAATTTTTGAAGCATATTATAACAGCTAGTTGTTTTTCTTCCAAGAATCTTGATCTCCATGTCAGTCTAACAAGTATAGCAGGTTTGTTCAATTTGGTGCAGATCAAGATTGCTTCTGTGGTGCTACAGGCTGCAGGAAAAAGCTAGGAGTTAAGCCTAATAAATTGAAAATGCCTTCTTCCGATGCTGCATTGAAAATAGTAGCAGGTCAAGTGGCTGCGAATTCTCCAAAAGTGAAAGCTGCTCTATCAGGAAAACATGTAAGCTTTGCTCAAGCTGCAAAACCGATGAGACAAAATTCCACCTTTTTTACATACTCTGTATTTACCTTATGATTCTTACACTCCTCATTCCTAAATTGAATGGAGAAGTTAGCTTAGATTGAGAGAGACTGGTGGAGGAGGAATATTTAGGTTCCAAAACCTGAGTTGACCTCTTTCTTAGTCGGGCTGGAATTGACTTTTGAATGTGGTGTTGTTATTGATTGTTTGGCCTTGCAAATTGTACTCATGGAAGATTGAGCCTGAATTTCTGGTTAAGTTCCAGAAAAGGCAATGGTGATCAATAGGAAATGACCTACAAGGACCCATGTGAAGGAGTTGAAGTAGGAATAGAAGTTTCGCTTTTTGCATGACAGCTTGAAGTTATTAGCCATTGAAAACATGGTCAGCAAGGTTTGAACAGGTGGGTGGATGTACAGCGCTATGCAGGCATATAGGAGTCATAGCATTTTCTCAAAAGAAATTAAGCCTAAAAAAGAGAGGAAAAAGAAAATAATGGAAGCCGGACGCCGTAAAATAAGTTTCAGAGAGTTTGATGCAGTGCCAAGTGTTATCACATCCAAGGGTGAGAGCCTAGAGACCCATGTTTCTATCTTTTTTTTCTAGCAGAGGATGGAGAAGTGTGAGGCAGTCGTCGATGTTATGTAGGACAGTACTACATATTACATGCTCTCATGCTCAATACCAACATGCATTTTATTTATATCTTCTTTACATATTGAATGAAAGATTTATGTGTACTTTCACCACTTTCTGTAGATTTTATAAACAGGCACTAAGTTATTGCATTATCCTTTTTTTTTTTTTGTAGGCCCATTCAAATGGAGTTCCTGCTGTAGGTGAGTTAGGGTTACTCCTCTGAATCAACTGTTATCTTGTTATTCAGTTTTCTCAAGGACTTTTCCTTTTGGATTTGGAAATTTCTGTAATGTTGGTTATTGTACTTACCTTTTCAGGATGTTTAGATCGTAAATCTGTTTCAAGAAGAAAACCTCATAATTGCATTGGTTCAGTAATAAGAAAACTTCACTCTCTGGATAAAAGGTATATCTGATTCCATGATCTCCTTGGATATCATCTATTGGTCATATTTTTTTTAAGCATATTGAATTTAATTGCATAAATTGTTAACTGCTCACTTGGTGATTGAGTTTAATCTATAATTCGCAGTTTACTTGTTCCCATTGTGTAATCGTTTCCATAGTATCACAAGTTTACTCGGGTTATTTAAATTTGGTCTTTCATGACACTGAACTTAGCAATTTTATTATGGAACTAGCGTAGTGGTTGAGGATATTTTATTGCCACTTTTCCTGGGGTGTTGACAACCTAACAAACAATTTTTTATACTCGCCTGCCACGTGTGACGTGACCAGTATTCTTACAAAATATCTGAATATTCTGTTGCATTTTGCTTCATATTTGCCAGGTCTTTTGGGATAATAAAACGATTTGATAAGGCCACAGGAAGACATTTGGTGAGACAGCAACGGCTGCTCTGATGCAATAAAAGATTTTTTGTTTCCAAAAAAAAAAAAAGTTACATTTACTGATCTTTTTGCTTCGACAGATCATGTTTGAAGATGGCAGCTCAGAGTTTTTAAACTTGTCAAAAGAGGAATGGGAATTTTGCAACAATTAATGTAACTTGTAAGTGACTTTCCCGCGTCGTGTACTTAATATGTGGTTGTACTGAAAAATATAACTCTCGGAAAAAAAAAAAAAAAGGACTTTAGCTTAATTAAAACGAGGCATCATTTCATTACTCTGTACATCATACATTTAAAAGAAACTGTTTGCTATATTGTTGTCTGACAAAAGAGAACGTGTTGGTGACCTTGATCTATTCATTTTGGCAGGTATTAGAAATAAGAATCAATGTAGAAGATTTAAGCCCCTGGTTCGACACATTACACAGACTTCAACTGATCCAGGCCAATTGGCATGTCGTACCAAATGTGTTTTTTCCTGCTCTCAATTCTTTTGGACATCTTATGAATAATAATCATTATATTCCTTTTTTCGTTTTGGATTTGTATAAGCAATGCAAAATGTAACTTTATCATAAAATCTGCATGATTAGAAGTTGTAGGATCAGATATGAGTCAAAACAAGTTACGAAATCGCTGAGATTTTGAATCTCCAAATTTCTTCTAAATCATTACATGACTCTCATAAAACTTGTCCCACCGAGTTTTATCCCAAGCTGAGAATCAAAGTTTAACAAACTTTATAGAATTGGACATATGGGGTCATGTGATGACTCCATAGAGATTTGGATGGTTTTCGTCATTGAGAATTTACTTGGAATCAGTTTCCGTTAGATTTCTTCGACTAGGAACTAGAACAAGAGAGCAGCCCTCTAAATTGTTCTACTGCGAGATACGTTTACCCTATATTATATAATGAAAGGCAGTAACTAACATCAAGTAAATACATTGCGACAGTACTTCCCTAGTCGGGTGGGCTGTTGAGCAAATAAATAACAAATCGATAAAATAACTCCGGTAAATATCAATTTACACTACAAGATGAAGCAAATGTACTGCTTTATTCTTCTGGTGTGCTACTTTGGCCATATTAAGTCTCCTCTCGCCGACATCGTGCATCTTGGTGAAGCGCTACGAGAAACAGCAACTCAAGATTCTTCATAATTACGAAAAATAAATACCATCTGAATTCGAAAGAAGATAAATCATTGTTAAATTAAAAATGTTTTGTCTTCAAAGGAGATCATCCAAAAATCTAATATTGGCGATTTTAAGTCTGTTAACGATATCTCAATTTAAACCATTAACAGAATAGAGTGGACTTCTGATAAGATTTTACCTACGAGTTTGGTAACAAGCGTCCATTATACATCTTGTCAAGCAACTGACGTCCATCTGGCCGCCTAAGGAGACCTTTGTTGTTCGGCAAACCGGTCCCTAGGCACACCGGACACACTAGTTTCCCTCTACCTGCACCAAAACCCATTCGTCACATATCATAAATGCTAAATCAACAAAGAAATCGTACCAAGAGGTTATGTTGACAAAAAAAAGGGAAAATATTTTGCTCCATGAATATTAGAATTGCAAACAGGGAAAAAAGGAGAAAATTGGCGGGATACTTTTATTTTTCCTCGGTATTGTGTAGAACAAGAGATTTGATTCCTTATCAATCCAACTACTGATTCAAAGCTTCCATTTAGAAATATTTAGGAGTTCAAACTTATAGCAAGAGAAGTTCATGCAGCTGAAATGAACATTTTTATTGAATATTACTGGATTATGCTATTCATCATAATTTCCTGTCAATACGATTTCTATTGTCTACTTCCATGCCAAATTACAAACAATATAGTTCAACAGCCTAAATGAGCATCCACGGAGAATCCAGTGAACAACAAAACTTCGTACTAACGAATTTATGAGTTGTGAAGAGTTACATACCGTAACAATTTGGGCATTCTGTAAACTCGTAAACATCTTTGGCCCTTTTTCTGTTCAAAGCTTTCCATTTTCCCGTTCCACCACACATATCACCTAGATAAAGATCGAGTAAACATCTCGTGAATCAGTGTAGGTTATGAAAAAGAGATGTAAAAAAAATTAGATACAGATGAATGTTTCGAAGAACTCAAACATCAACTCATGTGGGCTCGATATTCAAGTTTTTCAGGAAAAAATGTTCACATAGGGCCGGTTCTGGCCCAAGGCCACTGCATTAGATACAGATGAATGTTTCGAAGAACTCAAACATCAACTCATGTGGGCTCGATATTCAAGTTTTTCAGGGAAAAATGTTCACACAGGGCCGATTCTGGCCCCTCAATTCTTTTGAAAGGAAGTGGCTTTGGACCTCAAGGTATAAGGGATCTCAATTCTTTTAAAAGCCCAAAACAATTATCCTTATGAAATATGTAAATTATACTTGGTACTAATATAAATGTTAATTTTAATTTACTACTCACCTTTTTTTTT
>CAIGRB010042805.1:0-10509 GCA_903798255.1 Fraxinus quadrangulata
TACTATCCACACAAGTGTCAAAATCAGAAAAGTCGAAAGAGGAAAGTATCTCAACTTAAACCAATCTCTTCATCCTATTTATTGAAATGTGACCCAATTGCTTATGCCATAACATGGATGATGATTCACTAATTAGAGACATTTTCTTTGACACATTCGCAACACAAAAGACTTTACCATAAGAAGCCAAAAACAATTTATATAAACCATCACATAAGAGGGCATTTCCAATCAAACGAGAATCATAAATCAATACAACCATTCTATTACCAAAATTAAAAGAAAAACCAAAAGCATCAAGTTTCAATATAGAAATTAAATTTCGTCTCATTGTCGATACAAAAACAGTATTTCTAAAACAAGAGAGAAACCAGACTCCAAAGACAATTTCACTACTCCTATGAATTCAACCTTCACTTGAACTCCATTTCCAACGCACAGGCTTACTTCATTCTCACTTGGCCTCCGTTTGCTTGTGAACCTCTGCAATGAATTCGCAATATGATTATTGGCTCCCGAATCTAACGACCAAGAATTCAAACGAACATCTACAAAAGAAGACTCATAACAAACTAAGGCCAAGAAGATACCTTTGAAATTCTTCGTCTTTTCCAACCAAGTCTTAAACTTAAAACAATCTTTCTAACAATAACTCTTCTTCTTGCAGAACTTGCATTGATCATTTTTCTTTATCGTTCCTTTGGAACCACCAGAAGTCTAACATCCAAAATTTTTATTCTGCTGATTGCTGTGTGATTTGTTGCCCTTGTGGAACTTAGACTTATGATTTTGAAATACCAACACCTTTGAGCAGAAGGAGATTTCTAGACCAAGTAAACTCGTTAACTGTCTTATGCCAATTTTTTCCAACAAATATCACATATAATAACACATTTGGACAAGATACTATATGTAATGATTCAAAATTACGATGTTAACGTCCAATTTTTTTTTTTTTTTAGAAAATCTAATAAATAATAATGAGTGTGTCACTTTGGCGGCTACCACCCATTTTTATTTCAAAATATTTCCCGTGAAAAAAATTGATCACAAAATAATAATAATACTCACAATCATCGGACGATGAAAAATAAAATTCATGGGGCTAACACTCTGCTTTAACCGTTGATTTAAAGTTATATACTTTTACTTTAATAAATGGACAAACAATAATGACATTTAATTATTTCAACAAAAATATAAAGTCGTCAATTTTAAATACTAATTTTAATTTTGGGTCGAAATTGAATGGATCAAATTTAAAAATCCCATTTTTTAAACTTCAAATTTATATTTCAAAATTGCAAAATTGACCCTAAAATTAAAATTAAGAAAAGGGGCCTTATTATGAAGAAATTATAGTACATGTCCCTTTTTTTAATTACAAAATGATCCCTATTATAAATTGCGGACAAGGTCCCCAAAAAACCACAAATTGTCGTGAAGCCCGCGTCCCCAAATCAAGTTAAAACTCGATCCAAACACAAAACCCTAGGTATCCCTTCTTGTGGCACCACCACGGGGCTGAATCACAACCTCCACCTTCACAGCCTCTGCAGCAGTGTCGTACGCTGTTGAAGATAGCAGTGGCGCTGCAGCCGAGTGCTACTGCAACGTTGCTACTATAATGATGTGCGTCGGTGCTCCTGCTCGCGGCGATATTCATCCACAACTCAAGCCAAAACAAAACCCATATACCATTACATAAAACACACATGGCTTCAATACACATACACGTAGACGGGAAGGTTGCAGCTTGTGGTGACAACTTAGAAATTAAGGGCAAAATGGAAACCAAGAACATGGACGTGCAACTTGCTTGAATGTTCACAACCACCGTAACACAGAAATGGGATAATTCTAGCTAGGTTAGCTGGATATAAACCAATAAAAATAGAAAATAGAATGGGGGATGGGAATAACGTAAAATTGAAGAAGAAGAGATGAGAAAGTTGTTGATTCAATCAACAATTTCACTGAAATTTGGCAGAAAACAATACAGACTTCCCCCTCGTACCTGGCTGCTATATATCCCTTCATACATTAAAAAAACGTATTTTCCCAACTAAAAGTGATAAAGCGTAAAACAAATCTATTGTAATTTATTTCTGCAAAACGGTGTCATTTTGATTTAAAGTCAAACGGTGTCGTTGTAATTCCAAATTATGTTAATTGCTGTTGGACTTCTTCTTTCTTTCAGTTCTGCTTCATCTTATTCCCTAATTATTCTTCACCTGAAAACCTTCTATCTGAAATTGATCTTGTCCCCAAGATTTACAGAGAGGAAATTTCGATTTAATCCATTCAGCATCCTTCCATGTTGAACTATCTACAGGTAAATATGACCATATAATGAGCCATTGTGTTGCTGTGTGATTCCGTCTACTTACCACCCTGGTTTGTAATATGGCTTGAGGTAGGTGCACTGGCTGATGTGGGTGAGTTTCGTCTGTAATTGCAATACTGTCATTACTTTATCACCCAATTTTTTCTTCAACAATGAGACATGAAAGATCGGGGTGGATTCTGGAAATGGCTGGGAGAGATAACCGATAAGCCACTGGGCCTATTTTTTTGATAATCTGATAGGGACAAAATTTATAATTCTATATGTGCTCCACGGAATGTTGCTTAAGGGGGTGGAGTTTGAGGAAGACCCAATCATCTTCATCAAAAGACCTTTCAGACCTCTTCTTATCCACATATAATTTCATTCTGGCACTTGCCTGTGAAAGATTCTCCTTTAGCTACTAATTTAATATATATCTTTGTTGAAGCCACTCTTCCACAGCTGCAATATTTGATTGCTGGTATGGTCCCAAAGACAATTGAGGTGGCTTGGTTCCATAAAGGGCTTCAAAGGGAGTCATTCTTATGGAGGAATGGTAGGAAATATTATACCACCACTCTGCCATTAAAAGCCATTTTCCCCACTGTTTAGGATGTTGATATGTCATGCACCTTAAGTATGTTTCTAAGCACTTGTTGAGTCTTTTCGTTTGCCTATCTGATTGAAGGTGATAAGCAGAGCTCAAGTGGAGTTGGGTGCCCATGAGTTGAAGTAGTTCCTACCAAAACTTGCTTGTAAAGACTTTATTCATGTCAAATACAATGCTTTGTGGTAGCTCATGGAGTTTAAACACAATGTCAATGAAGCTTCTGGCAACTGTAACGGCTGTGGAAGGATGGGAGATGGCAATGAAGTCTCCATATTTTGTAAATCTATCCACTACCACCATAATAGTATCTTTACCCCCTGAATTAGGTAATCCTTCTATGAAGTCCATGCTGATGTGACTCCAAGCATGTAAAGGCACTGTTAAAGGCTGAAGTAATCCAGGGTAAGGCACGTGCTCTCCCTTACATTTCTGACATACCTCACACTGCATCACTTTCCTCTTTATATCTTGATTCATCCCTGGCCAGTAGAAGTGTTGCTTGGCCCTATAAATGCTGTTGTGAATTCCTGAATAGCCCACTTCCTGAGATACATGAATGTTTTGGATCAACTTTGATCTAATTTTCACTCTTGCTCCAATATATAATCTGTCCTTGTACTTTAAAACTCCATTGTTGTACTGGAAGTTAGGATCAAAATTAGGATCCAGTAGCAAGGACTGAACCTTGGCTTCAGCAAAAACATCTCCTGTGTAACTATCAATAACTTCTTGTATCCAAGTAGGAATCACCACTGTCATGCCCAAGCAGTCTTGTTCCCCTTCATGCCTTCTAGACAAGGCATCAGCCACTAGGTTATCAGCTCCCTCTTGTACATTATTTCATAGCTGAGCCATAGTAACTTAGTAAGCCATTTATGTTGAAGTGGTGTGGTGATCCTTTGCTCACGCAGGTATTTGAGAGACTGATGATCCATCTTGATGATGAAATGGTTGCCTTCCAAATAATGCCTCCACTTGCCCACAGCTGTAACCAATGCTAATAGCTCATTTTCATAGATGGACATGCCCAAATTTCTTACTCCAATGGATTTGTTTAGGTAAGCTAGGGGTCTTCTATCTTGCATCAACACAGCCCCAATTCTCCTTTGGCAAGCATCAGTTTCAATGATAAATGGTTTATGAAAATCAGGTAGAGCAAGGACAGGGGTTGAACTAATGGCCTGCTTTAATTGATCAAAGGCTGAATTTGCCTCCATGTTCCACTGGAACTTGTCCTTTTTAAGCAAATGAGTTAGTGGTTTTGGCTATAACCCCATAATTTCTGACAAATTTTCTGTAATATCTTGTCAACCCTAAGAAGCCTCTCAATTGTTTGATGGTCTTAGGTCTAGGCCATAGTTGCATGGCTTCCACCTTACTGGGATCAGCTGAAACTCCCTCCTGGCTGATGATGTAACCCAAGTACTCAATCTGTGATTGTCCAAAACTGCATTTGGATCTCTTGGCGTACAATGGATGCCTCAGTAATATTCATATTACTGATTCCAAGTGTTGGCAATGAGAATCCAAGTCAGTGCTATACACTAAGATATCATCAAAAAATACTAGCACATACCTCCTCAACTGGTCCTTGAACACCTCATTCATAAGACTTTGAAAAGTAGCAGGTGCATTGGTGAGGCCAAATGGCATTACTTTAAACTCATATAGCCTTGGTGAGTTTTAAATGCTGTCTTATGCACATCTTCCTTAGTGACTCTAATTTGGTGGTAACCTGCCCTGAGGTCAATCTTTGAAAAGAAATTTACCCCATGAAGTTCATCCAAGAGTTCATCAATGAGTGACATTGGAAACTTATCTTTGATGGTTAAGTTATTCAATTGTCTCTAGTCCACACAAAACTTCCAAGAGCCATATTTTTTCTTGACTAGGAGGATTGGGGATGCAAAGGAACTGTTACTGGCCTAAATGATCCCAGTCTGCAGCATCTACTTAATCAATTTCTCTATCTCAGTTTTCTGGATGAAGGGACACCTATAGGGCCTGATTTTGAATGGTTGGGATCCCTCTTTTGAAGGGATATGATGGTCATGAGACCTAGGAAGGGGTAGTCCCTTTGGTTCTTCAAACACCCTTAGAAATTGATGGATCACTTCAAAGATTCTGCCAGGTACCTCTTCCTCATTCTCTTCACTGGTATAGTAATTGCCCCCACCACCCCATAGTTACTCATATAGGACATCTTATCCATTTCCTGTACATCCATCATTTTCACTGGATATACATGTGCTTCAGTCCTCAATTATATTTCATCCTTGTGGTTTTTGAATTTGATATACCCTTGTGCGAAATCAAAAATAATATGGCCAAATTAGCTCAACCAATTCACTCCTAACACCATGCCATTGCCTCCAAGCTTAAGGGTTCTTAAGTTGAACTGAAATTCCCACTCCTGGAATCTCCACACCAATGGTTGGCAAAGAGCCTTGCTCTCTAACTTATCTCCATTGGCCACCTTGACTATCATAGTATTGGTTTTATCTATGGCATAGTTCAATTCTTTAATCAATTTCTCATCCACAAAGATGTGGGTGCTCCTACTATCAATAAGTATAGACGCCTTTGTCCCTTTGATTACTCCAGGCACTCTAATGGTTTTAGGCTTCAAACTTCTAGCTAAGGCACTGAAGGAAATTTCTATAACTTCTTCACCCTCTTATTCTTCCTCAGATTCAGAATTTTTACCCTCATGATGTCCAGCCTCTTCCTCTTCATCCACCAGTATGAAATTGATAGACCTGTTCTTACAGATATGGCCTACAGTATAATTCTCATCCATTTATAACAAAGTCCCAAGTTCCTTTTTGTTTGGAAATCTGTAAGTGTGATGGTTTTGAAGTTATTGGGTGGTTTTGAAGTTATTGGGTGGTTTACTGGATTTGGAAGTGGGTTCAGCTGGTTTAATTTCATCAGGTGGTCTGGTATGGTGTGAATTCCATCTGTTGGAATTAGGTAGGAAGGTCTTAGGTTTTTGAAATTTGTTGATGGTCAGTATTGTAGATTTCTGCAGGCTTGCAATTTCAAAAGCTTTAGCTAGTGTATCAAGTTTCATCATCTTAGCCATAGACTTGATCTCTCCCTTCAAACCACTTGTGAATACTAATATATAATATGTTTCAGGGACATGAGGCAAAGATAACATCACTTGGGCTTTCAATTCCTCAAATCTTTCCTGGTATTCAGCTATAGATCCCACTTGCCTTATCTTGCTAAACTATTCAATCACATCCTCTCCAGTTTTGTCCGCAAACCTTCTACATAACTCTTCAGAAAACAAATTCTAATCAGCATTTAGATGGCTTGCAATGAAGCCATCAAACCAGATATCAGCCTTTCCTTTCAGGTACATCTCAGCAATGCCCATTCTAAGGTCATCATCAACATGATGGAGTTGGAAATACTTTCTAGCCTTCCTTAGCCATTCTCTAGGTCCCTCACCCCCAAAGTGAGGGAAGTCAAATTTTAGGGAGTTTAGTATCTCCCCTGGCATCACCTTTAGCCCGGTTACCCATCTCTTGGACACTAGAACCTTGCAATGTCAACCCACTTCCAGCTCTTTGGTTAGACACAGGGCTATCCACTCATTTGTTCGTTTGGTCTGCTCTAAGGTCAGCTGCTAGTTGTGCCATCATAGCCACCATTTTCTCATATTTCTGATTCATATCTAGGATAGTATCCTCAATTTTCTCTTATCGGTGACCAAACACTTCTAGGGTTTGATTCATGGCTTCCAATTTACCCTCCAATCTACCAGTCACAACCTTAAATGATGTACCTAAATATGCCATCTCCAAGTCTAGCTCCTTCAAATGTTCATCCATCACCTTAGCCCTAGTATCCATAATTTCAACAACACAGTCTAATAAGCCTGCTCTGATACCAATTTGTCACGACCGGGACTCCACCTGCAACTTCACAACCACCGCAACACAAAAATGGGATAATTCTAGCTAGGTTAGCTGGATATAAACCAATAAAAATAGAAAATAGAATAGGGGGATGGGAATAACGTAAAATTGAAGAAGAAGAGATGAGAAAGCTGTTGATTCAATCAACAATTTCACTAAAATTTGGCAGAAAACAATACAGACTTCCCCCTCGTACCTGGCTGCTATATATCCCTTCATACATTAAAAAGACATATTTCCCCAACTAAAGTGATAAAGCGTAAAACAAACCTATTACAATTTATTTCTGCAAAATGGTGTCATTTCGATTTAAAGCCAAACGGTGTTGTTGCAATTTCAAAATTCTGTTAATTGCTGTTGGACTTCTTCTTCCTTTCAGTTCTGCTTCTTCTTATTCCCCAATTACTCTTCACCTAACAGAATGTTAGTTTCTACATTATCTCAATCCATTATTCATACACACATTTATATGCATACACATAAAGGAAGAATTTCATATAATTATCCTGGATTTTTGCTTTGGTTGTACACATATATGCACGAGATATGGTGAAGTAACAATTTATACACACATATGCACACAGACGAAAAGAGACAGGTTTAGTGGTAATTGCAAAACATATAGGAGAGAAGACAGAATTTCAAAAATCAATTTTATATTATTATTATTATCTTGTTTAAAAGATTATAATCTTAGCATACCCGCTCTGATAATTGTTGAAATTATTTAATAATCATGCTAAAAACAAGAATCACGTATTCTAAATTGGTAGATTAAAATTCATACATGTAGAAGACATTTTTGTTTATGAATATAAAGTCGGCCCATTACCGAAGGGTTTATATAATTTCGGCTCACATACTTAAAATTACCACATTATAATAATATAGCATGTAAGGTGTACAACGGCCCAAGTGGTCACTAACATATTTGGCATAATCACAGTATCATTGCAAACTGTTGGCATCTAACCTCCGAGGTCGTTGAGAACAATTTGTTACACGCACTAAGCTCATGCTATTGCGAGATCGGATTCATGAGATCAGCTCGGATTACGTTACTTACTAAGGTTTGGGGGACATAATGATTAAAGATTCCTTACGCATTGTACAAACTGTCAATCAATAAGTGACATATGAAATGTCTTACATCAGCGCCCAACAATTCAATCAATTATATGTCTTAGCTTCCTCCCCTAAGTAATTCATTAATTATTGAGGATCACATGTAAAGTAAACTCATGATGACCTGACAAGCCAAGCTCATTAAATCAATCCAAACATGCCAATGATGTACTTTCTCAGCTCGGTACTATATCTGATAAGACAGGGAAACGAAGTATGCATACAAGAGAAAGAAATGAAACATATACTTCATATTTCAAGTATCTCCTTATAAAAAAAGGGGGCAAACACTTGTAGTTACAATATAATTTGCGAATCATTATCAAAAAAACTCTTATTTGCATTTTAAGTTGGCTTAATTCTTGTTCGTACAATTTTCGACATCAACACAAACCTTACATCTAACTCGTAAAATTCGCAATCAAATGGAAGCCCACATAATAGTATTATTCGAACATAATTGACATCTTTTTTCTATTCCCGTCATCTCCTACTGTTAAATAGACGGGACTACAAGGATCCAAGTTATAGTTATAAACTCTGTTCAACCTCGTAGTCATGAACCTGCACATTATTGCAACTTTGCCTCAATACGGGAAGCAATAGTTTATAATATATGGCACGTTTAGATCTTCCATCGCTACCATCATACATTCGGCTTCTCTAGAGTGCGCCGTGTAACTGCTGTACCAGGGTGGATGCCATGTAGCTACCAATCATGGAGTAACTTCTTTGTTAACACAAGCCAGGTCCTTCTGCAGCCATTTGTATTGATCAGCTGCAACGAAGAAGATTCAGGCCAGCCGTATTACACGTGTAAGATGTTTTAACATAACTTCCATACTCTGTGTATTTAATTGATCTTCTTCATGGAGAGCGCCATTCTTTAATAGGTTGTTCTACTTTGTGCATCTTTTGCAAAACATAATCGATTATAGGATAATTTAAATTTTGTATACATTTATGTAGATCGAAGTTGGAAGGCTTCAGAACTACGTCCCAACTCTCGGGATGACCTTAACAAGCTCTGGTATGTTCTCTTGAAGGAGAAGAACATGTTAATGACACGGCACCAGATGCTTCACGCTCAAAACCTACGGTTTCCCAATCCAGAGTGTATTCCCAAGGTGTAGCTTTGTTTCTCTACTAAGATTTTTGAAATAATTATTTTCCGTTTCCCCATACACAACCTGCTTAAGCAAATCAGAATATGTATATGAATATTTTTGGTGTTATGCCCTGGTCATAATTGGAAAGATCCAACAACTTTCTTTGCTTTTTGTTATTTCAGAATTGAAGTACTAATTTAATGTATTATGGAAAAATGTTCCTTCTAAAATACTTCAATTGAATTCCCCACTACCGACCCCTAAAGCAAGAAAACCATGCTTCAGTGGATCAAAGTATAACATAGACCACATTCCGATAGCATAGTAAGGCGGATCAAAACACATGTATACAAAGTTATGTTTGCATTGTATCCTCGTGTTTTGATTCATTTTGAGTTTTCAGCATTGGATCTTTAGATCTTATTTTTTGTACATCCTTCGATAGTTAGCCCGAGAATGCCTGAAGTATTTGTACATGAATTTTGATCAATATAAATTTACATTTACCGATCAAAAAAAGTACAACATAGACTCCGGATTGTGTGGGAACTCTATTTTTTGTTCATGTCTTATAATACTTGATTTTGAGGTATTTTATTTTGTTATAACATTCTTTAATGTTGCTATTTCCATTGAACAATTTTAGCATTGTTGCTTATGTTTAAGAATGTGAGAGAACAAGGACAACTAACTTCCTCATATGGAGGTTTACTCATATCATCGTCTTTATAGAGAATTTGAATTCTTTTGGCTCATATCATCGTCTCTATGATTTTGTATTGGTGATGATCAAATAGGTAAGGAAGTCAACGTGTCGAATTAAAGACATAATCACGGAGAGAGTGATTGAAGAAGCAGATCCAGGAGGTCTGCTGAGATGAAAAGGATGATCAATGCAATATAGTTTTCAACTTCTTTGGTGATTCTGTCTTGTTCCCCTTTTCTTTCTGTTAGGAATGATGGTTAAGATTCTAAGATTTCTGTAATCAACATTTTTGTTAATTTTTATGAAACTATGAGGCACTTACGAAAATGAAGACATTTGAGTTGGGATATATTTATCTGAATATAGCGTGGAAAGATATGCAACAAACCTCCTTCGTGGCTCGAAAAATTCTACTCCAAATGGCATGTTTGGCAAAGAAAGAGGATTTGATAGTACTCGACATCTATTATCAATCCCTTTTTTCGAAATCTAATAAATTTATTTGTTCCTAATGGCATGTGTGGCCGAAGGATTTAGCCTGTCTAACATATGTTTATAAATACTGCTTTTTATTCATAAATTTCAATGAATTCACAAGTACTATTTATTTGTCTATAACTCATTTATATTTATTTATAATTTAAACGGTTTATGAACACTTTCAAACATATTGGACTGTGTATCAGGAATCATTCTTAATC
>CAIGRB010042805.1:34436-57194 GCA_903798255.1 Fraxinus quadrangulata
TATATTTTTTATATTTATTAATGAATTTAATATTTTCGTTAATTTAATGTAATTATTTATTTAGTAATTTATGTATTTGTAAAATAAATAAAGAAATAGTTTTCAAATAAATAAATTATTAAGAACAAAAAAGAGAAGAAAATGATTAAACATTGTTCATTTGGTATAAGTTTTGGTGTAATAGCTGGAGATGATTTTTATTTTAATGCAAAATTTAGTATAAAATGATGAAAAACTTACTTCAAAATTTGTTGCAAAATTGAATATGGTCTTATAGCATATGTTTGTGTTTCTTTAAAAGTTATTTATAGCTTTCGTTTGGAAAAGGTTTTGAGATTGATGATTCCATGAATTACAAAGTTAAGAAGTGAACGTTGCATGTCTAACCAAATGTGTGTTGAAAAATGAAATTTGATCAATTTAAAATTTGGAAAAAAATATATATACCAAACAAGAGCGTAATCTTCTTGTCAGGGAAAAAATAATGGATATTTTCAAATATAGATTTTTTAAAAATTTATGTGCGAAAATATTTTATTGAGAAAATACGTAATTAAAAATAAGTTCTTAGTTTAATGAAAATTAATTTTTTAGTAAATTTTAATAATAACTGATAAAATGTGTGATTAAAAATTATGAATCTCATCGTGTGGTTTAAAGCATGTTTGAGCCTCATTTTTTGGTTAAAAATGTATTTTGGAATAGTAGATTGATGGATGATTAAAAAAAAAAGAGAAAAATGTCTTCTAAAAATAATGTGGATCAAACAAAGTTTAAAATAAATTTGAAAAAAATTAATTGTAAAAAATAAGAATCAAACTCGGAGTTAGGGGTGTGCAAAACCCAATAGAACCCGCCAAAATTGCATAAATCGAACCAACCCGACCGGCTTGAATCGATTTTTTTTTTTTGTTTTTTTGTTTTTACATGAGTTGGGGGGTTGATTGCGTAGGTAGGTCGGGTTATGGGTTAACTCATGAAAACAAAATAAACCCGGCCAACCCGACTATATTTATGAATTTTACTAGTGTTATGATGTTACTTGAACGAAATTGAGTCACTCTGTTTCTTCACATAACCTCCAAAAGCTATAATATTCAAAAAAATCTAGATTAAAATTATGGGCGAACTTGGTTCGGTTTGGACGGTTTGTACCATATTTTCAACTCAAACAATTTCATACGGTTTGAAATTTTTTCAAACCAAATCAAACCATAATTTGTGGGTTGGTTCAGTTTTAATTCACGATTTACCTATCGCATTATAATAATATAAGTTAACATATAAGTTTTAACGAGAACTAATAATGTTAAATGTTAAATTGCATCCATCTTTCCCACGAAACCCGTGAATAAATTATTTTCAAAGTTGGTTACTAAAAAATATTAATAGAACGAATATATCTTTTTCTTTTTTATTTACATTTTCATGTTCGCTTTTCATATTGTTGTATAGCGGTTGATGAAGACAGAGTCACATTCTACTGTAATAGTTTGGTTAAAACTCATTTCGTCCTACCGGTGAGATGAAAAATAAGGACTGAACATGATATGTTTAAATGTACAAAGAATGATATAATTTAGATTTACTGAAAATTAACAAATTTTATTCTGTAACGACTTTCAGAAAGTAGAAGGTAGCAGTACTAGTAAGGGAATTTTAACATTTTCACACAATCAATACGCTATATCTTTTGTTCTTTCTAAACCACAAAAAAAGTTCATTAATCACTTAGACACACAAATAGTCATTTTTTTAATCCAAATCACAACTCACAAGTGTATAATAAGTTCAAAGACAACAAATAAAAGAAAGAATAATGAAAAAATGACTTAAATAGGAATCTAAGACTTATCAAGAGAAAAGAGAGTAGGCGGTGATTCGGGTAGAAATTAGCAAAACAACAAGCAAAAGACGACTAGCAATTTGTGAATGGGAATCGCATTTTGTTCAGCAGCGACAGACAAACGTCAGACGCTTGAGAAATGAGAGTTTAGTTTAGGACTTATGAAGTTGTGAGCGTAGTTTGCTATCGTGGTTTTGTTGAATTATGATTAGGATTGTTAAAAATGAATGTTTTTTTTTCCATTTCTTATGATTTATGAATTATTTTAGTTTAGATTAGATATCAGATTAGGACGTGTATTGTGAACTTATAAAACTATCGACCAATAATGATGAACTTAATTTACTTTCTGTGATTATTTCAATTGGCTGGTTGTAATTTATATTGCTAAAGTGATATTTTTTCTAAAAAGTGAAAACTTTAAAATTGTAAGTTTATAAAACTAATTTTTTAATTAAAAAAGGTTCTATTCGATTTTATGCAGTTTTTGGAAATTGAAACCTAAACCAAACCATTTTAAAACGGTTTGTTTCGATTTGAGGGAAAAAATTGTGGGTCCACGTGGACCAGAACCAACGGTTTTGGTTCGGTTTAGCGATTTTTTTGTACAGCCCTAATTAAAATGTTAGTGCTAGTTAGGAAATTTTGGGCAATAGTTAAAAAGTTTTGAGGAAACCATACACAAATTATATACTACTAATTAACTAGGTTCTATATACGCAAACGCGATACACGAGAAGTCTTGAATATAGCACAAGACATGAAAACTCTTAGAATAATATTATAAGATTTGGATAGAATACATTTTACGAAAAATAGTATAAGCAAATACACATTCAACACAAAAATAATTTAATTGCCAAATATTTTTTGGATTCATATAATTTCATATCAATCTATCCATATAACATTTCCGAACATGAAGTGCCAAAATAATTCAGATTTTTTGGTCATTGCAACTATAGAGACATAATATTATATAAGTCATGATTCAACTATAAATCTGTCCAATCCGACCCGCCTATTTTAATTTTTGTTAACAAGTTGTCTCAAACCGACCAACCCAATCGATACTTGGTTGGATTGTGTTTCAACCTTGGGGTACTTACAAAAATACCCTTAAAATTATGTATGTTTTGAAAAATCATATGAAAGGTTTTTAGGAAGTAAAAAATACTGTGTAATTTTTTATAAATATTGTAAAAAAAGTGACACAAATTCAAAAAAAATGACAAAATTGAAAAAAAAAAAAAAGGTGACCCACACTCTCAAAAAGTGACACAAACTCAAAAAAGTGACAAATACCAAAATAACATAATCCATTTGTACAGCACCAGTAATCATGTTTGCCACTTAAAAAAGTGACACTGAAAAATAGTACCATCCATTTGATACAATAAAAAAAAAAGTGACTAAAAAAGTGACATATTGTCACTTTTTAAAATTAAGTGTCACTTTTTAAAAAAAATGACATACGATGTCACTTTTATTAAAAACAAATGATGTTTGTCACTCAAAAAAGTGATAGAATTTTCAAAGAATTGACAAAAAAGTAGCAAACATTTAAAAAGTGATAAAAATTTAATAAAAAGTGACGAACACTAAAAAAGTGACACAAATTCAAAAAAGTGACGAATACTAAAAAAAGTGACAAGTAGACAATTTTCATGTTGGTGTAACACAATTGTGTTATTATTTGCCCGATCGAGGCATGTCATGGCAAAAAGTAACAAACATTAAAAAAGTGATAAAAATTTAATAAAAGGTGACAAACACAAAAAAAAGTGACACAAATTCAAAAAAGTGGCAAATACTAAAAAGAGTGACAAGTTGGCAATTTTCATGTTGGTGTAACCCAATTTCAATATAGTTCTCACTACAATCGAATTCTAAAAAAATAAAACGTCAGGAGATACAAGATTCAAACTATAACAAGAGAAGGGGGAATAAATCTCTGGGAGAAATGTTTGCACAAGCTTCCCTGAATAAAATCAACAATTATTCAGATAAACAACCTCCCTCTCTCTCTTAGAGAAATATAATCAGCGTACCAGAATTCCAGCAAAGCCACAACACAGTTATCAGATTAAATTACTACCTTGATTGTAATATTTTTTAAAGAAAAAAATTTCATATCCAAGAAAGAGATGCTACATGAAATCCACATCATATACCAGTCAATGATTCATTCATTTTGTGCCTTCATAAACCTCTCAATATAACTATTATAACAAAAATTTCAGTCACAAAAGCAAGATATACACAAATAAAGTGACAAACGATAAAAAAAAGTGACACAACCGTTCATTTGTGCTGATCACGTTCTTAACATAATCAACCACCTACAGCTATACCAAATTCCAATCCAACCAATCAGCCAGCCACCTCAAGTTCCACCACCACAACCACAACCTCAACCAAATCCAGTAGCAAGTCCATTCTATCCACCAACATTGCCATCTCCACCACCAACATTTCCTCCGACTGTACCTCCACATCCCAAGCAAATCTGCAAATTTGGCTCCAGTTTCACTCCGCCGACCAAATTGACAACAAGCAACTCATATAGAGGAAACCAAAAATATCAATCTGAAAACAATTGAAACCATAAATCTCTTTGAAAAATCGAAGTTGGTTGGCCCGCCTGTGTTTTGGATGAAATTGAGAATGGTCTGTTTGGACTCGACAATTTCTGTGGGGAGTAACCTCTTTTTACATTTTTTTGGCTATATATCATATTCATCACATTTTTGAGAAATCACTTTGGAAGAATCTTTGAAATTATATTGACATATGGAATTAGATGAATCAATACGTCGAACACTTGGTGTGCACATTCTGATGAACTTACAGAAGTTACTTATCTGGTGTGCACATTCTAATGAGTCCGCCATGAAATTTTTCTCATGGTTGGTAGAATTATCAATACTTGCCCACATTAAAAGAAGCGAGGTTGATACGCCCAAAGGGCACTACAGAGGATTACGACAGACAGTGGAGCTGCCATAGACTTGTGAGAAAGTCCTACTGGTCGATGGAGGTGTAGAGACTCGCCGGTATGTGCCCAGTAGGCTGCTAACCCGTATACGACGGTGGCCAGGCCGTGCACTGCTCTTTTCTGTCAAGATAATGAAAATTGGAAAAAGTTAAAGAAACACCAATCGGTTTTCTTTCTTTACGTTTTGGGAGATTTTAGACGTATTAATTACGTTTTGAATTATTTAATTAGTCCAAAGTGTATTATTCAATTTTGTTCCTTATAAGTCGTACTTGGCCTAATTATCCCTTCAACCTTTACATGAGTTGGGTTGAATTGAATTAAATTATGATCAAATTAATTATGTTGAATTGTATTTGGATTGAAGCAAAAATCGACCCGACCCGACCTAACTCACCCTCATTCCTGCTTGGAGTAAGAAAAAATACCTTCTAGAAAATGAGTGTGAAATTCAACCCAAACATTGGCCATACAGAATTATTGCCCTAATTTCCAACGTGTCTGTCAAACAATCGAATCGTCTCTAGCAAGCTAGAAAAATGCTGACTCCAGTTACAGTATGACGTAGTACGGCACATTGGTTCTTGTCAAACATTAATGGCTTTGAGTTCTTCTATATAGAGGATAGCATCAAATAATTTCAAGTGCATTACTCGCAAAAGAAATGATAAAGAGTTCGACTTGAAATTTACTACGATGTGGGAAGAGAATTTGCTTTCTCAATTGAGATCCCGATATGCACCACTGCGTCGCCGCCTCCAGGTAAGTCTCTGTTGGCCACTGTGTTCATACTGTAACTGTGTTTCTTTACATAAAGCCATGTTTATTGTAGGATTCAGGAACGTCCAAGGCATCCAAAAGGGCTCGCAAAATTCCTGTCCCTGCTGATGAGTATGCAGATCCAGATAGAATAAGTTCTTTACCTGATAATGTTCTTTGCCATATTTTATCATTTCTTGATACAAAATATGCTGTTGCTACGTCTGTTTTATCCACTAGATGGAAGGATCTCTGCATTTCTCTCCCTAACATAGTTCTTGATGATTCTTTAACTTTCAAGAAAAGGAAAAAGAATTTTGAGAAGGCATTTGAAAAGTTTGCATGTAAGCAAATTGTGCTGCGAAATGTACCTAATATCAATCAATTTCGTCTCAAATGCAATTTCATTGAGGATTCTACAATTGGTGATATAGTATGCGCTGCAATCTGTTGCAAAGTTAAAGAGGTTGATCTTTGGATGGGAGATAGCACAACTGTTGGAATCTTACCGCTTGAACTTTTCTCATGTCACTCACTGGTAGTCTTGAAACTAAGAGCTGCTGTTGAGTTATTTGTCTGGGAACATGTCAGTTTACCTAATCTGAAGGTGCTGCACTTGGTAGATTTTATGTTAGACGGTGATCGCTCGATGAACAGATTATTTCGAGGTTGTAAGTTTCTTGAAGAGTTGTGTCTATCTAGGTGCTCCATTGGGAATAATAGAGTACTTAATCTTTCCTTTCCCGTGCTCAGAAAACTTTCTATCGATTATGGTGATGGTAATTTCATGGATTTTTGTTGATATTAATTTCTCCTACAATTGAACAAATAAAAATAATTAGTGTGAATTATGAGAAGAAATCAATTAAAGAATCAAATTAAGGAAGAACAAATAAGAGCAATAATTTCCATTCTCAATTAGGCTCAGAAAATCATCCAACACCATAAAAGTAACACAAAATTGGAAACTTCTTGAAGTAGAGAGAATTGCACAAAGCAAAGACCAATTTTCTGAAGGGAAGAAGAAGAGAAAATTGAACAGTGAAGCAATGACTGTTTCTAGCTTGTATTTGGTGTGTTTAAATGAGAGTAAAAAGGATTCCAATTTATAGGCAAAAATGACAAACGAATTTCCCATATTTTTCTCTCCAAGATAGAGTTCAAGAAGATTGAAATACTAACAAAGTGATAAGATTCATATCCAAGAGGAAGATAAGAGATAGACTTCCCAATTCAAATTATCTCCATAATTGAATATTGAGCACCTAGCCCAATGGACTGATTTCCTCTAAATATTCAATAACATATGGGCTACATCATTTGTGGTGTGGATTTCAATATTCTTCAATCCCGAGCTTATAACCTATGAAGATAAATAGGCCACGATTTTTCATCATTGGCTAGGAGTTATTTGGACATCTCTAAAATACCCAACAATTTTCTTGGTGATGGTAATGCAAAATGTAAACTTGTCATTGACACGCCAAATCTGGAGTTTTTTGAGTACCATTGTCATGAAAATGAATTCCACTTGGTGAATAATCTAGACTCTCTTGTTCGAGCGAAAATTTCTTTCATTTCAAAGTTGAAAAATTGGGAAAAATGTATCTGAGCTTTTCAACAATATGCAACGAGTCAAGTCACTTTATTTATCAGAAAGTGCTCTAGAGGTAAATCATAAGTTTTAATATCTTCTGAGAAACTCAGTGTGCGGCTCGTTTGTTGTACATTATTATAGAATCAGAATGAAAAATATAACTGATATTGGTCTACAAAAAAGATAGAAATTCAAAATTGATGGTTTGAGGTGATGAATAACAATTATATTTTTTATTTTTATGGATAAAAAAAAGAAAATGCTGTAAGTATAGTGGTTAATAAATACAAAATGTTTACTCATTTTCTTTGGCATTTTCTCTCCTTTGATTGATGGTCATGTACTCCAGTTGTTCTCCACTGTCCGTGTTCGAAACTTTGACATTCCTGGAGCTCAGTACTTTTGACCTTCGAATACTGCCAAGCATACTTGAGAGGAGCACCTGAACTTGAAGAGCTTGTTATTCATAAGGTGAGCTTTATCGAGTAGTTTCTAGAGTAAGAAATCGAGGAGTAAAAAATCTGTAATCTAATATTCGAATTCTATACTCAACAGCATGGCTTTGATGCTGATGCTGAAGCTGAAGTTCTCTTTACACTGCCAGAAACTGTGCCCGTGTGTTTGACTGAGCATATCAGGAATATTGAATTTAAAAAATTCATTGGGTCTGAACATGACTTTGAGCTGGTGAAGTACTTGTTACAGAATGGAAAAGTGTCGAAACGAATGAAAATTGCGGGGCTAGGACAGCCGTCTTCAGACTTGTCGACATCAACTTGCAAGAAAATTTCAATGTTCCCAAGGTGCTCGTAGACTATCGAGATTATGTTTGAATATGATGATCAAAATTTGGAATTTAATCGGTAATATTTGTTTGTGATGTTCAGCAAAGAGACGAATCTTTTGCTTAGGCTATCCTTGCTTAGATTTTTACCACCACTTTTGGACAGATCGTAGCGTTAATCTATTTTGTAGCTTTTCAAGTTGTGCATTTCATGGTCGATTCATGTTCTTTGGGGTTTTCTTGTTTTTGAGTTTGATCTCATTGAATTCTTTTCAATGGTAAATTCGCAGGTCATTTCTAATCACTCTTCTAATACTTCCCTGAGAAGTATGAGAAAATTAAAAAGAATCATTAATTAAAGATCAATCAAACACAAGTACTGTTCAAAGTAATGGCACAGACAAATCACAGTATGAGCTTTTTTGGTAACAATTAAAATTCAATTAAAATTGAAAATATAATTATTATTGAATCTCACTCGTCTAATAAAAGTCAACAATAACGACTAATTTTTCAATTTTAATTCAATTTTAATCTCCTCCAAACAAGCTCTATAAAAGATTGCGAAACAGAGACTTCAAATTCGTACATCAAATATACTCGAGAAGTCACAGATTCTTCCCTATCAATTAAATCTTTGAACAAATACAAATCCTGTGACCTTAAATGTTGGAAATCAGCGTAGATTTTCGGTGTTCAACAACCTTTCTTACTAAAACTTCTGCTCAATACTAAGAAGCGGTTATGCTCATTCGATAACTTTTTTCAACACATAATCAAGCCATATACTCCAGTATGTGAATGCCAATCAATTCAAAATCAAAGTATGTTCGTAAGTTGTCCCTGTCATCAGTCATTCAGTGAAATTGTTGTTCTGTGTGTCAATGTGATCCACTTCCAAACTGCTGGTGGTGCTTGTTTGTTATTTCTCCAAATAACTTCGTCAACAAAAACAAGAAAGTTTATAAGATGTAACACCGCAGAAAAAAGAGAGAACGAATCTCTAAATACTAGGTTGTAGCAATTAGAACATAACATTCAGTAGTTAGGTAAGAAGTAACACTGCAGAAAAAAGTGGAAAATATTTAAGAAAATCTCTAAATACGAGGTCACGTATTGGTGACAATTTAGTGTATGTTCAGATGTGCGTGTGCACGAGTGTGTAATTAAAAATGACTGTAGATCCTCATTTTTACTTTTTATTCCTAAATCTTCATTCTGGCCAGAAACTGTGATAGATACTATCTTGCAACTACCTTATCAACTGCCCTCTTTATATGAAAAAGTTACCCCGAAAAAGTAGTCATGTGCATGCAGCAGGTGGAGACAAATATGCATTGTGGGAGCCTTTACAGCAGTAAAAGAAGCAGGAGGGACGCTCCCCGGGGGTGGGGTGTCGGGAACAAAAAGAGACAAAGATGTATCTTCATAAGTTTCAAGAATCAAATGTAAACATTGCAGGGAAATAATAGGAATATTTTTAGGCAGTAACTGGATCAGACAAAGGACTGACAAGACCACAAATTACTTAATGAAAAATTGCAATGAATAAAGAGTAAAAACGTTTGCTGGTCCAGTGAAAAGCATTGGAAGAACAATCTCCGACTCTTAAATTTTCACTAGTAGTATGGGATAGCAGTAACCAGACTGCTATTTCCCGGTGATATGAAAACATTTTCCAAAAGATTATTTATTAACTCATAATTATGATTTGTTTATCATTTGAGTTTGCAACTTTCAATCAAGATTTACCCAAGCAAAACTTCGACAGCTTAAACCCATTAAGTTATTTTCTATTCTAACATCAGAAGTTCACCTCTTTCAAGATTAAGCTAAGAGCATGATTGCAAAACAAGTTTATAAGCACTTTAAAACACTACCAAACAAGCACTAATAAATGCTATAATTATTAATCAATTATGATGTGACTGGTGGAGATACTACAAAATGAAATCACTTCAACAGAGATGCGCAAATGAATGGGGAACAGAGGGATACCTGCACAGGTGAATTAGATAGCAACCACCACTTGTTGATCGAGTTTGGCGACATGATATTGCAGCTCATGGAACTGTAGAAGACCGCATATATGTTTCCATCAATACCTTACTTATCTACATCAGAAGTAAAATTTGATGCTATTGATTCTGAAACATCAATCCTTTCTGTTGCCAACTGGCTGTCTAAGATATCCAAAACATTATCTGGTGGACATTTATCTGCAGGATTCATCGCCGATGTCTGGCAAAAGCACTCAGGCCAGGAATTTGTATAGAATGATTCAGGTGGCAATCGCTTGTGAGGCCCACCAAAATTTGTGCTTAGCATCACTTGTCTAACAGCTTCTTCAAAACCTGTGGTCTGCCCCTTCTCGCGATCAATAAAGATAGGGGCAAGAGCTTTTCTATCAGGCCGAATGGTTGTACGGAAACCATAATAGAGGCGGTGGCCAAGGAGATTATTTGCAAAGTTGCTTGGCCCATCATATGTCGGCATGAAAATGTCCGCAAGGAGACAAACCATGTAATCCACAGCAGAGCCCAACAAGCCATGTGTATTCTTCGCCAGCTCACCAGTGGTGTCTAATGTACTATGATTCTCAAGGCGATGAAACAAGGATCGAAAAGGTTTCATAAATCGATCACCTCCAAATAGTTCGCCAGCTGCTAGATATATCCTGGTAGAGTTATCGAACCCCATTGCTCGTAAGATGAGACCTACCTGCAGCAAATTGGTATAATAAATTAAATATCTTTATAATTCATTGAAACTGCTAGCAGAAAATTGGTAGAGTTGGTATTGAAGAAAATTCAGAAAATTTGAATTTCTCCCCAGGAAATCATTACGAATAAGATATAATTCCACATTCTGGAAGTTCTAAGATACAGAGAGACTATTTCCAGCCTAAATATAATTCCAGACAAGGTATACAAATGGAAATATAATTTCTTAACCTCACCATCCACTCTTTTATTCAAAATAAAGGGAGACTAGGAGGGGTGCCTTCAAACAACATGAAATTCCATCCTTAGCACACGCGTGAAAACTTTTAAGGCCTCCTAAATATCTCATTGGCCTGCCAAAATCTTTACTTAACTTTGTTTCCTCTAGTTGTTTAAATTCTCTTAAGGAAAAGCTGCCCTGGGTGCTCTTTATTCAAATATTAGGTAATATTGAGTATTAGGTTCCCCTCACTTATCTCTTAGAATTAGAATGCTGATTTTTTAACTCCCTGCATCATAAACTTCTTTTCTTCTTTTTCATATTTTGGTGGTCATGTGGGAAGGTGAAAAGAAGTAAAAATCAAAATGTTCTTTTTTAATCTTTCTCAAATACTTAAAAGCCCATTTTTTATGCAACATGTTTAAGACAAGATATTTCCGGGACCCACTTCAGCATTAATGATGCAAAGTGGCAGGAATAAAGTGATCAAACCTTGGAAAAACGTAAAGCAATTAAAGAGGATTCCCTCCGAAAATTTCATGGCATCGAGACATTGCCTTCGGTATCCTAAAAGATCAGTATTTAAGCAACCATGAACTAGTAAAGATACTAGTTGCAACTAAGCACATCATTTTCCTACGGATAACAAAACATTTTGCTTAGATCAATACGTACTGTTGCATAAAAGATATACAGGATCTTGACTATTTACTAAAAACAAATTTTAAAATAAAGACTACCTCTTCTGGAGTTAGTGGGCATTTTCCAATAGCCCTTCTTTCACTATAAACAAGTTTCTTTGCGGCAAAATTTTCCTGTCGATATTTCCTCAAAATTCTCTGTTCTTCAAGGGTAAATATATCAAAGCACCTGAAAAACATCATATCAGACAATGCATAGCTTCAAATCCAGAATAAAATAAAACGAGTTATCTTAGTTTCTTCTATACATTTCCACTTGCTGACCATTTTTGTACAATGTTGTGCAGGTACAGGATTTGGGCTCTTCAAAACATTACTGGAGTATTTTTGCTTTTCCCGACATGTATTTTTGGATTATTTTCTGGCCTTATGTGTGATTGTACTATGCTCCTTTTAGCGCCTATTTCATAAAATTCCTATAAGAAAATTACTGTTTTCCTCTTCTTGCAGTCAAGCAAGGGCCAAAAGCTTGACTGAAGGATTGAGCAATCACTCTTGCCGAGCTGTGCCCAAACACCCAAAGTAAAGGGAAAGATATAAAGAAAAGAGATGATATGTTCATTAACATCTCTTCTGGCTTCTTCAGTTTCTTGAGGAATTCTCTATCCCTTTGCTTCTCTTTTTCTTTTCTTTTTTCCTTTTTTCTTGGGGTTCTCAATTTGCCAACATAAACAGGTACAGACTTACCCAGCAAATGCGAGCATATCCATCTCAAAACGAAGATGTATAGCCATGAAGTGACCTTGTGCACGAAGTCTATTGACTATTGAGTTACTCAGCTCTATAATATGTGGTTTAAATCTTAAGGCATGATAGTTCACCCTGCATCTTAGCCGCTGATACTCATGGTTGTCAATCTCTTCTGCCAGGCGATGTGAAAAAGGGGTAAGATAAATGGCACTGTGTTCCTTCATCTTCTCTAAAGCAAATGTTGTGTACCAACTGATGGGAGCATCTCTAGGAGGCCGAATCTAGAATGGAAGAAGTTTATCATAAATTTTTAGGGAACTGGAATAATATCTGAAAAACATCACCAATGATAATACACTTCACCTGAAAAGCTTTTATCTTCTTGATCTTCCCATTCTTATGGATTTCAGGAATTCTTTCCACAATTTTTACATCGTACCTCAATGATTTGATAAAATGCTCAACATCGTAGATACCACGGAAACCACTAAGCACAATAAAAATAGGCAATTAATATCTTAACCAATTGCTACACAGTTTAGCAAGAACTAATGAACTCTGTATTTCGTAAACCAGATACATTAGTAAATACTGAATCAAAGAATAAACATGCTTAAAATATTAGGTTGCAGAACATTCAAAAACTAAGGGACTATTCTCTTTGTATTTCAATTTTGAGTTTTGAGTTTTGAATTCATTTTGTGTTTTGTGTTTTGAGTGTCTGTTTTGAAATTGCTGAAAATGTGTTCTTTTAGTCATTCTGAAAAACTGTTTCTCAAAACATAAAAATGAAAAACGAGATTATAACTGAAAACGCTCAAAAATTTTGAGTTTTCTTTGTAAATTTTTAACTTGTTTTCAAAAACGCGTTTTCGAAAATAGAAAAGAGAACGCGTTTTCACTGTTTTGAAAAATCGAAAACAGAAAATGGCTTGAAAATGGTAAAAAGAACACCCCCTAAATATCCGATATTCTAATTAAAATAGAATGATTATGTAAATTATCATGCAGTGGTTTGGAAGTAACCTGTCATCACGCCAAAAGGAATTGGCATCCAACTCAGGCAGCACAAGTGTAGCATTCATAATTCGTGCAGCAAGAACAGCGTTACAGATCTAGAAAATAATGAAACCTCTCTTATATCATATGGAGCACAACAAATTTGAGACACCAAAACGAATGCATAGAAGATGTTAAGTTGATGACTTCATAGTAGTACAACACGCATAATGAAACCAATGTGTTTTGCATTTTTATTCTTTTGATCCAATCTGAAGAGGTGTCAAAATGAGATGCCAATTGAAAAAGAATAAACAAATATTTGAAATGGTCCAACTAATAAAGCAATAAATAAAAGCATCATTCGTAAAGGAACAACAAGTGCAGACAAAAAATGTACACAGAGAGCTGCTGTTGTCACGACACAAGGGTGTTGATCATTATGCTACAATATGTGTATATTTCCCAGGAGCCTAATTATACCCTAAAAGACACAGAGGGCTTGCTAAAGAAGCCTTCTTTCTCTATTTGGGTTTTGAGAATCAAGTTGCTGTTGTGGAAAAAACTGAGGCAGAAAAGAAAATAAACGTGATGTTTATCATGTTATCCTTTTATATGCGCTAATGGTTTGAAAGTTAATTTTCCATGAGAAGCTATCTGGAGATCTGAGGCATGGAATATTTGCATAAGAACCAACAAAAGAGTCTGTTTTGACAGGTGACTGATGAAAGAGAACTAAGTTATAATTTAAATGTTGTTATATAGGTTAGCATGTATTAAATGATGTTGTTTATACTCACAGCTTAAATCTCCCATGAATAAAAAATAAATTAAATGTGCTTCTGGCATCATCTGGAGTTGTGTAAAATTTGGTTTGAAGTAGCTGCTGATACATCCCTGAAGAGAGAAAAAGCAAGGGGTGTATGGAAACAGCTCCATTCTGGCAATTTTCATGAACTTGGTGAAAGGGGCAGGAGTAAAGTAAAACCTAAGTATGATTACGCTTCTTTTTAGAATTATAAGTTTCTATAAGACCATATAATTTTTCATGGTCATGTGCATTGAGAGTCAAACCACATGTCACCTGCTTCAGGAGGTGCATCCCATAGGAGCAGGCAAACATAGATTAATTTTGAAAATGGGATGAGAAAAAAAAAGTAAATGGTAAGTATTACCAACACTAAACAAACTTAAGTACAGTAATCAGCTTGTCAACATGTAAAGTACTTAGCTAAACCCAATCATGAATAACTATACCAAATAAAAAAGTAAGGTACGCTATCGACTTAAATCTCAAATTCAAATGAACACGAATTGAACTTTTTCTAAATTTAACCCCTGGAACTCATATCAAATCCAAAGCACAAAGGCAATGAAGAAGCCACCATTAACAGCTAATTATTTCAATAGTAAAGCTTGTGCCAGATTAAGTTCTAGGAGAAAATTCAAGAATCATGAGATACAAAAGCTTCGAAAAAGATGCCTTAAGCCTAAAGATAGCAAAAGAATCAGCTAAAACTAGCAAAACGAATTAGCAAAGAAGAATGTGAGTGATATGATTATGTCACAACTAGCTCTCATAACTTACCGCACTGCGTTGCTGATTCAGACCACCATTACAACGAACACGTAAGTAGCCATTGGTTCCCGTTGAAGGAGCTGCATGTGGAAATTTACAGGAAACTATTATTAAATTTACATAAGCTGCTCATTACAACAAGCACAGCTGATCTAAATAAGCTGCTCAAACTCACAGATATTCAAAATGAACCGTTAATCAGTCTAATCTAAATAAGCATAAATGTCAAATGCTACAAAACATATACAAGGCCAAGCAGTCCGTGGAGCAGATGATGGCCTCCATTCACCAGAAGAGGCAGTGCTCCAAAGATTATCCACTTTTATCTGCTTAGACATGATAAAAGATAAACATTTACAAACATTTAAATGACGAGATGGGAAACCCTAAGGCCAGCAATAACAAACAAACAAAATTCAGAACTGAAGTTCAGGTGAGAAGTCTAGAGATTGGTCTTCTACTTTCATAACATACAAATTAACTAACTTGATTATTTATTTAACGAACTCTAGAATCAAGGTTGTCAAATCCTTAATTTCACCAAGTTTTCCACTTTCCATTAGTAATTTCCACATTTCTAATAATTTTATGCAGTTAATCGATTTCTTAACTGCTCGCAAGAACATAAAAGAACAAATAATTCCCGTAAATAAATGGCGATTCATTTAATTCAAAAATTTAAAAGTGAAAATAATATGCGAAATTCAAATTTTATTTAAATGTAAAATGAAAACACTAACCTCGGATTGAGAGAAAGAACTAGAAGTACTCTTTATAGTGGATAATAACGAGATTACACAGATCACGAGTACAACTACAGCAAACGAGAGCCTGCCAAACATGGCCTTAACACCTGATTGCTTCAGCTGGTGCCTGTGTCCAGCTCGGCTGCAAGAATCAAAATTTCCGTCAGCAGATCCAAACAAAGCGTTGATACAAATTCATTCAAAATTAGTATACATGTAAGTAAATAGAGTTTCTTAGAGTACCTTCTCATTTTTTCTAGATTATGCTAATAGATCCAAATCTTTGGAATTAATTGCGAGTTGGAGTGAAGTGAGTGCGTGAATGTGTGTGAGAGAAAGCAACGCGCTAAATCTAGGTAATCGTATTAATCTAATTAAAACGCGTTTCTGCTATGGAGCGACTCTATTGAAAATCGCCTGTGAGCATTGGGTATATTTCTTTAGAAGTCCCCAACCTTTTAACATTTCTTGATTGTTGGAACATCTATTTAGGTCTAAAATTTCTATGTGACACGCACTTGATATCTGATTGAAATGATAAAATTATTTAGCAACTGTTTGACAACCATTATATTGAAATTTTTAGATAAAATGAGTTTTGAAATACTAATTTATTGAAAAATGTGTGGTTAAAAAATAGAAAAATATTTTGAATTTATGTGCAGAATATTTTATTGTAAGAATGTGTAATTAAAATGAGTTTGAAAAAAAAATTATTTTAATGACTATCAAACTGGGGCTTCAAAAATAAGCAAAAACTAGACATTCTTGACAGAAAATTCCTAGCAACACAGGTGATTGAAAACGTCTAGTTAGACGCGAACACATAGTCGATTTAACTTTTTTTAATAAAGAAACTTAAAATGTTTTTTATAAAAATCTTTGACAAAAAAGTTGTGTGTTAAAGTCTATTATTATTTGACTATTGAAAGTGGATTGGACTTCAATGAAAATACTATATTGCAAGCCAATTTGAAGTGTCGGTGTTGAAAACAAGGCACAGTCCTATTCTCTTTCCCAGACTTCCCGTTCCCTTTAGCGTTTTCAAGCTGTATTCTATTTTCAATTTTTCAAAACAATGAAAATACGTTCTTTTTTCTATTTTTCAAAGCCCATTTTTAAAAACAAACAAAAAATTTGTACTGAAAACACAAAACGTCATTTTTTACGGTTTGGGCGTTTTCAGTACAACACACGAAAAAAATAGAAAACACGAAAACCGCCCAAAACTGTCTCTTCCTTCTCTCTTCTTCCAATCTCGTCTCGTCCTTCATACTGAAAACACAAAACGTCATTTTTACGTTTTGGTCGTTTTCAGTACAAAACACGAAAAAATGGAAAATACGGAAAACGCACAAAACAGTGAAATTCTTCTCTCTTCTTCCAATCTCGTCTCTTACTTCTATCTTCTCGACGTCGGCTTCTCTCTTCTTGACGCTGATGACCCATTCAAACACTGCAACCGACGACGAAGGAGATGCTCTAGTGCCGACATGGGCGTGGGCGCGGGCGCAGGCGTGGGGAGGCGACACTATTGTGAACGCAACGTCGCAACCCATTTGTCGCGATGCTACTGTGGTTTGGGTCCGTCTCTGCCTTCTCTCTCTTCGACGTCGATGACCCATTGAAAAGGTGACATTCGCAGCAGCGACGGTGGTTTTTTGGTTTTTTTGTCTAGTGGCACCCTTTGAAGAGGCTACATCGCGACGCTGCTGTGGTTTTTTTGATCTACACTTTTGGGGGTTTTTTAGTTTTTCGATCCGACGACGACGGAGGTTTTTGTTGCACGTGCTAGTGAAGTGTTTGTGGTGGTGGTTGTCGACGATGGTGATGTGGTGCAGTGGTATAACTTGTGTTGCTTGTGTAGTGTGGTGGGTAATGGTGGTGTTACAAATATGGTGGTGGTGATGGCGATGCTGTGGCGATGGTGACTGGTGGTGGCGATGGCAGGCAGTGGTGGTTGTGTTGATTTTGGTTGGCAGTGGATTAGTTGTATTGATTGGTTGTGTTGATTGGCAATGGTAGTGGTGGTTGTGTTGGCGATCGACGGGTTGTGTTGATTTTGGTGGTGGCGATGGCACTGGTGGTTGTGTTGATTTTGGTTGACAGGGGTGATTCTAGCGGTGGCGGCTTTGTGGTGGTGTTGTGGTGGTTTTTTGTAGAAAATATTTAAAAAAATGTTTTCAAAATTTTCAAGTAAACGCGTTTTCCATTTTTATGTTTTGAGAAATATTTTTTCAGAATGATAAAAAGAACGTATTTTTAACAATTTCAAAACATATATTCAAAACATAAAACTCAAAACTGAAATTTGAAAAACGAAAAGAACGAACCCTTAGTGTTTATTGTTTCTTTCTCTATTGTTCTTGACAGTAAAACGTCGTCTATATGAGAAGAATATCTCAGAATCAATTTACATTGTTTTGAAGCTTTATTCTACGACTCTAGGAGGAGAATTGTTTTGATAGAATCAATTGCCTGTTTGATAAATTGTAGGGTTTTACTTCTTGAATTTGGTGGGTCCAATGGTTTGGCTTGTAGTAAGAGTTCAAAGGGATAAGTAGTGTTGACTACACACCGGAATCCACAAGAAGAAACAACTTAATGGAAAAAAGTAGGGACGTGATATTTATTCTAGTGTCTTTTCCAGCAATCCTAGAGATATTCCATTGGACCCTCCAACCTCAATCTCTTCATCAATTTCGACATAATCAAGCAAGTTACTCCACCATTTCCTGCATCCATCGTATAAGTATTATGCCCTAAATCCAATCGATTTAAGTTGCAAACACTTTTAATATGTGTATGGCATTGAAAATTACATTTTTCTTTGAAAACCTCTCTCTCTCTCTCTCTCTCTCTATCTCTCTCTCTCTAACACTATCTATTATCTAGAAATGAACCGGAGCGACATAACTTTTTATCAAGAATAAGCAACCTCCTGAATTCTTTGTTGTTTAATCATGTAATTAATTGATTTGATCACTTTTCTTTCTATTAATTTTGTAGAATTTGAGCGTGAATATATTTGCGAACTATTTTTCTTTTTCAGTCTCATGATTTCAGGATAAATTAAGTACTTAATTCTTGTTCATTAATAAAGAAATATGAATAAAAGTTTGTGATTTTGATTTGTATTGATGTATTCGTGTGCATTCGACTGCAGTAGATAGTTTCTTTGCGTAAACACTCATGGACTATCTATGTCTTGAAGCTTCAGATTTTTGTCATTTTTGTAATGTTTAGTACTGATGAACATTTAATTGATAGAAAAGTGAAGCTTTGTTTCAAGGCACGTTGAAATTTAGTAAACAATTTTTCATTCCACAAAAAGAATTCAGGTTAAATTTCTTGATTACAAATCTTCTATGCAATTCCAAATCCTATCGAGTGCCTTATAACTTCTAGGGATATAATTACTCGAGTTTCTGTAATTTCTGCTTGTATTGCATGAATATTTTTTTTTGTCTAAGGTAGGGTAATTTGAGTCAAATGTCCATCGTAAGTCTGTAACATTACGTATACAGTTGTGTATAGCATTGAAAATTACATTCTTTTTCAAAAACCCCTCTAACACTCTCTAACACTCTCTTTTCTAGAAATGAACCGGAGCGGAAGAACTATTTATCAAGAATAAGCAAGCTCCTGAATTCTTTGTTGTTTAATCATGTAATTAACTGATTTGATCACTTTTTTTCTATTGATTTTGCAGAAGTTGAGCGTGAATATATTTGCGAACTGTTTTTCTTTTTTCAGTCTCGTGATTTCAGGATAAATTAGGTACTTAATTCTTGTTCGTCAATCAAGAAATATGAATAAAAGTTTTGTGATTTTGGTTTGTATTGATGTATTCATGTGTATTCGACCGCAGTATATAGTTTCTTTGCGTAAATACTTGTGGACTATCTATGTCTTGAAGCTTGATTTGTGCCAAAATGTTTGCTATAGGCTTCGGATTTTTGTTATTTTTGTAATGTTTAGTTCTGATGAACATTTAATTGATAGAAAAGTGAAGCTTTGTTTCAAGGCACATTGAAATTTAGTAGACAATTTTTCATTCCACGGAAAGAAATCATGTTAAATTTATTGATTGCAAATCTTCTCTACAATTCCAAATCCTATCTAATGCTTTATAACTTCTATGGATATAGTTATTCGAGTTTCTGTAATTGCTGCTTGTATTGCATGGATATTTTTTTTGGTCCAAGGAAGGGTAATTTGAGTCAAATGTTCATCGTTAATCTGTAACATTACGTATACAATTGTGTATGGCGTTGAAAATTACATTCTTCTCTCTCTCTAACACTCTATTCTCTAGAAATAAACCGGAGCGGAAGAACTTTTTATCAAGAATAAACAAGCTCCTGAATTCTCTTTTGTTTAATCAGGTAATTAATTGATTTAATCACTTTTCTTTCTATTAATTTTGCAGAATTTGAGCGTGAGTGCGAACTGTTTTTCTTTTTCAGTCTCATGATTTCAGGATAAATTAGGTACTTAATTCTTGTTCATTAATCAAGAGATATGAATAAAAGTTTTGTGATTTTGGTTTGTATTGATGTATTCGTGTGTATTCGACTGCAGTATATAGTTTATTTGCGTAAATACTTGTGAACTATCTATGTTTTGAAGCTTGATTTGTGCCAAAATGTTTGGTATATGCTTCAAATTTTTGTCGTTTTTGTAATGTTTAGTGCTGATAAACATTTAATTGATAGAAAAGTGAAGCTTTGCTTCAAGGCACGTTGAAATTTAGTAGACAATTTTTCATTCCACAAAAAGAATCCAAGTTTAAATTCTTGATTGCAAAGCTTCTCTGTAATTCCAAATCCTATCTAGTAGCTTATAACTTCTAGGGATATAGTTACTCGAACTTTTGTAATTGCTGCTTGTATTGCATGAATACATTTTTGGTACAAGGGAGGGTAATTTGAGTCAAATGTCCATCGTTAGTCTGTAACATTACGTTTACAGTTGTGTATGGCATTGAAAATTACATTCTTCTTCAAAAACCTCTCTCTCTAACGCTCTTTGTTCTCTAGAAGTGAACCAGAGCGAAAGAATTTTTTTTATCAAGAATAAGCAAGCTCCTGAATTCTTTGTTGTTTAATCAGGTAATTAATTGATTTGATCATTTTTCTTTCTTTTGATTTTGCAGAAATTTGAGCGTGAATATATTTGTGAACTGTTTTTCTTTTTTCAGTTTCACGATTTTAGGATAAATTAAGTACTTAATTCTAGTTCATTAATCAAGAAATATGAGTAAAACTTTTGTGATTTTAGTTTGTGTTGATGTATTCATGTGAATTCGACTGCAGTAGATAGTTTCTTTGCTTAAATACTTGTGGACTATCTATGTCTTGAAACTTGATTTGTGCCAAAAGGTTTGGTATAGGCTTCACATTTTTGTCATTTTTGTAATGTTTTGTGCCGATGAACATTTAATTTATAGAAAAGTGAAGTTTTGTTTCAAGGCACATTGAAATTTAGTAGACAGTTTTCATTTGGAAAAAGAAATCAGTTTAAATTTCTTGATTACAAATCTTCTCTGCAATTCCAAATCGTATCTAATGCCTTATAACTTCTAGGGATATAGTTACTCGAGTTTCTGTAGTTGCTACTTGTATTGCATGAATATTGAGAATCTTATTTTTTTCATTGGAAGATTGAAAAGTTTGAAAGCAAATTGTCAAGAAACATAGGTTGAAGACATAATAGCTACATTGTCCATAGATGGAGGACTACCTCTGTAATTCTCCCTCTTAGTATAAGTACGGTAAATTCATGCTGCATGCAAGTGCACTATAGGCATACTGTCACGGCATATTTATACATCTAGAAAAATAAAACTCAATAACATAGTTTCTACAGTAGTTTTGGCCAATATTTCAAGTGTTTTTAGATAGCTTCCATCCAGGAAGCCTGAGGAAATTGATTTGAGCTTTTCCCAACATGTAATTATCATTAATTAGTTTAGTACGCAATTAGTTTGAATGAGTTATCTTCTGATTCTTTGTCACGTGTTTTAAACTCATGTTTTTGTTTTTAAATCAGCACTCTCAAGTCAATTTCAATTTTTTTTACACAATGGTATCATACTTCCACCTCTTCCGCCAACGTCGGCTTTGTATTGTGAGACTTTCATTCTTTTCCCTGTTATTTTCTAGTAGGGGGCCTCATAGTGGTAGACGACCTATGTAAACGTAGAGGGCCTCATGGAGGTCAACGGCCTCAGGTGGTTGGCAGTCTTATAGTGAAGGGCCTCATGGTGGTAGGCAACTTCATAGTGGTAGATGGCATATGTGAAAGTAGAGGGGCTCATGGTTGATGGCCTCATGGTGGTAGGCGGCATCATGGTAGTTGATAGCCTCATGGTGGTGGTGACCT
Source organism: Fraxinus quadrangulata (assembly GCA_903798255.1). Classification (NCBI taxonomy): domain Eukaryota; kingdom Viridiplantae; phylum Streptophyta; class Magnoliopsida; order Lamiales; family Oleaceae; genus Fraxinus; species Fraxinus quadrangulata. Next base: position 56,466 of record CAIGRB010042805.1, read on the forward strand.
ATTATCTTTGGTGGCCTTATAGTGGTAGACGGTCTATGTGAACGTAGAGGATAACATGGTGGTAGGTGGTCTCATGGTGGTCGACGGCCTTCGACCAACCCCGTCGAGTCTCCTCTACGGGTCAGTGGACTCCTCCATGAGTGTTGTCGATTTTTATATCTCGCAAGTGTACGGATCATAACAAGTAGTAAAGTAGACATTTGAGTCCGAATTATCGTTCTCACGAGGACTATACTTTAGTCTTAACCTACTTTTCTTAACTCCTATTTGATAAAAGATAAACAAATAAAGAATTGTGATAGTTGTGAATATTAATTTTCTAAAATGAACTAAATGCCTATAACAAATGAAAATTATGATGAAACAACAAACACAAATGGATCAAAGATTCATGTATGTATGATATATTAGGGAAAAACAACTTCATCTAATGATCACCTTAGTTCCCAATTCAAGATTCATAACCTAATGTAGTGTTCGGTCGAATTCTCATACGGTATTCAATTTACCTCTCTCGAGTTCTCGTTGAGCCTATTTAACTAATTCAATTCCATATCTCTATGTGAATTACCCTTAGTTAAATGAGTTATGGCACTAGGATTTCATATAACGACAACAGTACTAGGTATAGGTATCTCTACACGTTATACTTCGTTACAGAATTTTATTACACGTTCTATGTCTCAAACTCACCTCTCGATTCGTAAAAAACTCAATGGATCATCAAAT